>MU912278.1:0-18833 GCA_036418165.1 Cooperia oncophora
CTGCGAATTCCCTTTTTTCAGCTCTCCAAGCTTCGAAAGTATAAGATGAGTTATTTTGAACAGTTAAGTACAAGGTGAGTTATTTTTAAATTGTACTGGCTCTGATGAATGAATCTGAAAGAATGCAAGCCATTTGAATAAATGCCTGAAATAAGGCAAAATACAAGGAAAAGAGCATAATAATCGACATAAAAATAAAGGAAATCAGAGCCAGTACAATTCAAAATTGTTCAGAATAACTCACCTTCCAGAAGCTTGAAGAGCTGAAAAAGTGGGAATTTGCAGCCGAATTCCATCGAAATCAGCTGATTCGCCGTCACCGAGCCGCAGCCGCTGTCGCGTCACAGTGCAGCGCGGCTCAGCCGCCCCGACAGTCCGCAATGATGAGGACTGTACCTTCCTCGATAAGATTCGTGAGGGTGAAGACACTGGTACAATCGCACCTAAGGGATGGCAACGTGCGAGGCAGCTCTTAAGGCAATTGACACGATGAATCCCCAACACGTATAGGACTAAGACGCCTAGCAATACAGGAGCAGGTCTGGCGACGCCGTTTACAAGGAATGTACCCTTATGACATACTATCAAGCAGCAGTATACCGACCCGGACGCACACCGCGTTACTGGCACGATGCCAACAAGAAACTCGTCCGGCATTGCTGTCTGAGTCGTGTTTACCGAAGGCTTTTTGCAGGTTTTTGACCGTTTCACTTCGCTTTTTCGCCATTTTCACTCTATACAGCATCTCTTCTACCAATTTAGACCGAGTACCAAATTACCGCGCCTCATGCCTTTAATTAGGTACGATCGTAGCAAGATTCGCTAACCGACGTTCGGGATAATATTAGAGCATTAGCTCACATCCTTAAACATCTCCAACAATGGTCTTAAAGCTGTGTTTATCGCTTAGACAGCAGCAGTTTCGTTTTTGTGTTTTCATGGCAATTATCTGAGGGTGTTCAACCGAGCAACGCATTCTAATTGCTTTTTACGAGAACGCATGTGGCTCGTGTTTTTCGCAGCTCCCATGTGACTCATGGACTTAAATGGAATTTGCATGATTTCACGGTGGCTAGACAACTTTCCCGCTTCTACTCCTTCTTCCACTTCCTGCCTGTTTTACTCCTTCGTACTTCTTCACTTGCACCTCAACTGATTGGTCTACCTCGTGACGTTAGAAGTTTAAAGAAAAAGGTGATAAATAAAAACGCTGAAGTTCCTGCGCTAAAGGAACAGTCGGCGATGACCTATAAAAATGCCAAAGGGTGTGTGGGAAGGCTAGTGTGGAGCAAAATGGGCGACCTCGTGCCAATTTCTGGGCGGAAACCTGTAAGGAAAAGGAGGGCGGCCTAAAGTTGCTCCAGTGACACCTCCCCTTTCCCAGTGACTCCGCCTCCAGGCTCCACCTTCAAATTTTGCCTTCCAGCCTAAAGCGATGCTAGTGGACATGTAGCATAAAATGGATGCTCCAGTGTCTTTTATGGTGTCACAGGGTTCATTAAAAGGAGTCAGCCGACAGAACTCTCCCCAGCAAACTAAGCAGCTATTTCGTAATGCTCGCTCTTTTACATTTTACATGCGCATTTACATGGTTGAGAGCTCAACTATAAGTAATCCCACAATTAAAGGCACGTTCCGCGATAAACTAAGGCTAGGTTCTCATAACCGTGCCCGACGGTCAAGCAGGCAACGTCAGAGGCTATGCTGCTTACAAAAGTTGAAAAACAGCAAGCAAAACGCGGCGCGCTCAGCTTTTAGGCAGCGTTCATACTTGTAGCGCTACAGCGTCGCGCTACAGCGTCGCGCTACTGCTTCGCAACGTACTGCAATTTCCAACGTTAGAGAGTGAGATAAGAAAGTTGCTATAGAGAAAACTGGGAAAGTTACGTGGAGTTATTCTGTAGAGAAAATTCACGGAAAGGGTGAGACCGTATACAGCTGATGACTAATTAAGGAATTGGCTAATAATAATTGCCTGTTTTTGTCTAACGAAAAATTGTGTGTCCAACACGTGAACTCGGTTGCAAAGAAAAGCTTAAATATCGTTTAATAGACAAAACTGTCTCTCAGTATACGGAGGGAGGGCGGGACATGGATTACAAACTTTATGGTTAGAGGATAATAGGTGGGTGGATTTTTCAAAGGTCGTTGAAGGGAGGATTGGAGTATGAGAGTCGCCGAAAATTTAGCACCTGGACCAACGAGTCGACAGCTGCCTCTATTTAGAGATTTCCATGCTAATTAGAGAATAATTATAGTGAATATTGATATTGCTAATACTCGGACGAAAATTGGCTATTAAACGATATTTAAGTGCTGCTTGCAAAATCCTTTCACTTGAACAAATTTTGCAATTGCTAAAAAGAAACTGCAAATTTACTAGCAGGGCAACCGTAAAATATCTTGACCAACCTGACGAGGTGTACTCCATTAGTCACGTATCTTTCTGGGTAACTGCTTTAGCGTAGCAACATGTGTCTTTGCTGTCCTATTAAGAGCGATTCGCCAAAAAAAAACACCCAAGAGTAACTCGGACTGCCACTCGTAAAAAACAGACACGCCATGTTCATTTTACCCCGGAGAACAGACAGAAGCCTATAAAGGAAGCTTCTGTGTTTCGGCATTGGTGCTAACTGCATTGTGAAGACGGCAATAGCAGATGCGTTCGCGCTGACCGCTTGTGGGAGGATGAAGGCAATATTTTTACGCTCCTGGGGCCAAAAAAAAATGGTACAAGAAACACTGTACAATAGCTTGTATGGGTAATGCGTCGAAAGTGAACGTCGCGACGATAATACTTTTTCCTGTGGGTCTCAGCAGGAGATTGGGCGCATAATAGAAAAGCAGATTATCGCATCCGAAGCCATAGAGGCAGGCATAGGATTGTCCTGTATTCATACTTTCTAATGATTTCAATGCTCGTCTTTGTTTCTGCCATATTTATCTAAAGTGAGGGCTCCCGTTATTCTACTTTTATTCACACGAATTTTAGGAGAAGATGCAGTTTCGACAATCGGATTCCAAAAACAGAGCAAGTACGGCATCCAGATTCTAGTCAAGTCAAAAGCCAAATCACACATCATAGCAAGCGCTGTGAGAAAGCCAATATAATTAAGGAGTCAAAATGAAATAAAATAAACACATTTCTACGAGTCTTTCTGAGTCCAAACTACATCAAAACTGATGAAATAAACGTAAGAAAAGCAGAGCTCATAGTCAATAAATATGGCGAAACAACGAGAAGAGGATGCAGTTATAAGAAAGAAACAAATAACATAAAAAGCTTGAGTTCGCGTATCAACTGTAACCAGCAGCGCAGCGCGACGCGTAGCGCGAACGGAGGGAGTCTGTACGCTGTAGCGCGACGCAGTAGCGCGACGCTGTAGCGCTACAAGTATGAACGCTGCCTAAGGCCCATTGGCGCCCGATAGGCCCGATAGCTTGCGAGTATATCGAAAATTACCCCATTTTCTGGGGTATAAGGAGTACGTATTTACATTTGCTGTGGAAATTCGCACGAAGTATTCCTCGATTGCTCTGAAACATTAATTATTCGAATATTCACTCACATAGACAATAACGCACAACGATACGCTCCGAGGCGAACGTCCTGCATAGGTCTGCAGTCGTGGAAACAGGACAAATTCATTGGGCAAGTGTTGAAGCTTACATAAGGCTATCAAGGCACATCATCTATGGGGATCCCCTACAGGGGGTGGGGTTGTATTTAGCCCGGGAACATTTCTTGTTGTTGGTTTTTCTTGTTTCACTTACCTTGAAAGGGAAGAAGTTGTTTTTGCTCGTTTTTAGGAGAGAACGGGTCAGTTTGCCTCGGGAGGAGGGGGGGATCGTATTTGGGCTGAGAAGAATTTATTTTGGTAGTTGGTTTTTCTTGTTCCACGTACGTTGCAAAGTGGGAGGGGAGGGGGGGGAAGGGGTCGTACTTGTTCGTTGGGGGAGGTGAGGGGGGACGGACCCCCCCCCCTCGCTCCACCTTCTGCTCGACAGCTGTATGAGGAGGGAACCAGGGGGGGGGGGTGCACCAACCCCTTAAAAGAGGGGGGGGGGGGCTCGTACGGACTCGATCAAAATCCCCAACCAGTGATGTGCCTTGCCCCGTTGGACAGCTCCATCGTATCATCAAAGGAGGGAACCAGGGGGGGGCTATCAAGCCACCTCCTAGAAAGATGTCACAAGGACTCGACCGTAATCTCCAATCAGTGATGTACGTCTCAATAGCTGCTCACCTACGCCTTGTAGGCCGACGAAGGCAAGAACTTCTATAGTACCAATTGTTGTATCACGAGGACCAAACGACACTTTTTCTTGCACCTCTAGTTTGAGAAACCTCTCTTGGAACCTTACTGCGTGTGGCCAGAAACTTTTTCCCTAGGGACAGCTAACCCTTCTGCGGATGCATTGATTGTGCTGTTGTTTTTACGAACATTGGGAACGCAAATTGGGGAAACAAAGCGGATGGAAGGAATTTCACTTGACTGCGCTCAGTGGCGAATCGCTGGCATTGTGGAGAGTTGGAACTGGTCATTTCCTTCTTGGCAGAAAGCTCACAAAGGATTTCTATTTTGTTAGTTCTTCTTTGTTGTTCACATAAGCGTCTGTAAGCTCCTAGTCTGTTTGATAAATCAAAGTAGCGATTCATAATACGCTTTTCTATGAATATTGTAAAATCAGGGCGCATCATCGTTGGGGATTCCCCAACGGGGGAGGGGAGGGTCGTATTTGCATCGCGGTTTTCCCGCTTCATATGTGTTATGTGCCTCCGAAGTTGTGATCCAATCGCTAGTCCTTTCTCTTCGGATTGCGAACAGACATATATGCCATTCTCACTTCGAATTCACCACCATTGAAACCAAATTCACCACTTTTCAAACCAGATCACGGCAGGCCCCACACCGACGGTCACACTTACTTGTCAGCGCGGACATACAGGGGGCCAAAAAACACTTCGACCGAGTCACATATCAGCAAAGTTTTCGCAACCCAGACAGAGGACTTGGAAAGGAAAGTGCCTTTTTTTGCCCCCCCCCCCTGTAGATTTTCAACACATCGATACATGGCCAACTCCGCCCATTCTTCAAAGGGTTTGTTGCGAACTTCGAAATTTCATAACTTTTTCAACTTTTTAATTTCACATCCACTCTTTGCACAACGAAGATACTCGTACCCGCGCATTTATGCACTGGCAATTTAGGCTCCGCCCCCTTGGCCACGCCCACTTGCTTTTTGCGGAATTTTGATATTTTTTCAAAATTTTTGCATTTTTGGACTGCTCCATGAAGCCCCGCCCACTATGAGAGGCTCCGCCCACTTCCAAGGAGCCTCGCCCACCATCCAAATATTGTGTAACTCGGCAGTATAGAGTCCTTGGCTTGCATGCTCGGTCTTCGTCAGTCGGAACAAACTTTGCCTGATTTATTTGTTCCGAGTGACGGACGAGACCCTAGCATGCAAGCCAAGACTCTATACTGCCGATTTGCACCATTTTTGAAAAGTGGGCGGGGCTTCTTCGAAGTGGGCGGAGCCTCTCGCAGTGGGCGGGGCTTCATGGAGTAGCCCAGAAAAAAATTTTGAAAAAAATATGAAAATTCCGCAAAAAGCAAAGGGGCGGGGGAAGGGCGAGGGGCAGAGCCTAAATTGTCAGTGCATAAATGGGTGGGTGCGAGTATCTTTATTGTTGTTGGATGTGACATTAAAAAGTTGAAAAAGGGTACGAAATTTCGAAGTTCGCAACAAACTCTTTAAGAATGGGCGGAGTCGGCCATGTGTCGATGTGTTGAAAATCTATGTCCGCGCTGACAAGTAGGCGTGACCGTCGGGGCGGGGCTCGCAGTGGTGTCTGGCGTGATCTGGTTGGTGAACTGCCCGGTCTAAAAAGTGGTGAATTTGATTTGAAAAGTGGTGAATTTGGTTTGAAAAGTGGTGAATTTGGTTTGAAAAGTGGTGAATTCAAAGTGAAAATGCTATATATACACTGGACAGATATTTGACTTCAACCGGCACTTTTCTAGCTCTTTTTCTGCTTAGCTCGTTTTCAAACTCTCATTGTGGCTTCCTGGAAATGAGGTCCAACATTGAGATATTGCGTCATCTAATTACTGGGAAAAGCTTCCCTCGCCACCATTGAAACCAGTGTATAAATTGGAAATAGCGCACTGTATGGCTCCCTCCCGCGGCAGTGCATGTCATTAGCGGCCCTCTCAATAACAAACCGTACCCTCATCTCCATGGGTCCTGGTTCCTGCCGGGAAGAATGGGCCCATAGCTGCAGTAGCTGCCACTTTCTCCAGTCAAACTGCACCGAAATGGGGCTAGAAGGTAGCGGTAGTAGGGACGACGTCTCCTTACTCCGCCCGCACTGCCGCACGGGCAGCCGGGCGCCTGGCCATAGCCGAATGCGCTGGGTGACTGCGCTCTTTCTCTTCTGATTATTTTCTACCGCCGAGTACGTGTTTCGCTGCTTGACCTTGGTATCGACGCAAGTGCTGCACATGGAGAATAGCGCGGGCCGAACAGCTCCACTCCAGTGCTTTTTGGGGCAGAAAAAGTGGCACGCTTCTGCAAATGCGTACGCGTACGCCTTGCACATAGCATGGACCGTACTCGGAGGTGAGTGTACAGTTAATTTTGATGTGCCAGTGCCATTTTCCACTTTGAATCATGCTCTAACGCACTTTTGCCTCCATACTCTGAAGTTAGGAAAAACGGCAATTGCTTTCAGAATCGCCTCAATTCCAGGGTCCCCGTTCCAGTTACTCTCACAAAAGTGACCCTTGTTTCTTCTTCTACGCAACCATTTACCGGTTTGATAATGAAAGAACATTTTGCTGGGCTTCTAATCTCATCGTTATCAAAACATGAACATTCTCGCGTCTCTGAACCATTGAGGTTCTTTTAAGAAGTTATGCAGTTGATAGTGCCGGCTCGTTTCATAAATAAATTATTGATGTCGTGGTGGTACCCCTGCGAGAAAAACAACTTTATATCAAATTCTCTTAGGCTCCAAAGCTAGAGATTACATCCATTTCGCCCACCATAAAGCCGCTCACGGCCTTCATGCTGGAGTTTGGCAAAAAGGGCTCGGTGAGCACACTACAACTTAAAACTAGTGGGTGGTCTCCACAGAAAAGCGTGATCGTATATCGGTGTTCCAGTGGACCACAAATATTGAGAGCTGGGCGCCATGTGAGCGAAAAAAAGAACTAATAATGAAAGTTCCTAGTGTGGTGAAACTGCCTTCTTCCGAGGGAAAAACGAGCAGACATGGCAGATTTGACGGACCTAATAAGATGTTATCCGGAGCCGCTGTGCTACTCTCGCGACCTTGCAGTGTTGGTGGGGCACTGCTCTTCACCACCAGGTCTCCCACCAGCTCCAGCTCCGTTCCCATTTCATACTTGTTGTGTATTTTTAATTTTATCTTATCGTATATCAGTCTTGGTGCAAAATAACTACAGTCCTCATCATTGCGGACCGGTGGGGCGTGTCAGCCAGTAGGAGTGCGCACACTGTTGAAGCCGTTCTCAGCCTTTTGTTGAAACGCGTATGCGACAAAAAAAGGGTAGAAAACGAGTAATACGAAGGATAACCGGTCCGCAATGATGAGGACTGCATGTTGCGTTCGCTTTGCTTTACTAACAATGAGCGATAATAAATCATAAGCATAATCATAATTCTCCACAATGCAAGTCGTTCGTCGCGAAGCGCAGCTCCCCACATTCGCAAGTGGATGGGAGAAAAATCCTCCCATTCCCGTCATCTGTATCATTTTTCACTTGCTCCCAAAAAGAACAGCGCAGTCAATGTATTAAGGGGGTAGGCTAAGGCGTCTATGCTTTAGAGCAGCGTGCACCAGCGTTCCAAGCGTCAGGCAGCATCAGGGACTAGGGAAGCAGGGTACAGCATCGTTGTGCGAAACCCATGGGGGGGTCGTACTTGGCCGCTGGGGAGGGGGGGTCGTAATCTCAAGGGTCACTCAGAGCCGAGCAATGCTTCGACATTTCAGTTGATAGTGGGAGTGGAGTCAAGATGTTTAAAAAAAATGAAGTTTATTATGAGTGTATTCTTTACAGCTTTAAATGCTACGTTTAACAGCCCTCTTTTCATGGGAAATCCCCAAGAATGGGCCTGATGATGAAATTGCGTTTGAACGAAGCAGTCCTTGTGTGAATCATGGAAACCAGCTCGCGATTTACCCCTGGCCGAACCGTGACCCATCCGGAATATTTCACCAACGGGGATTGTTCAGTTTGCAGCTAGGTAGAATACACAATAGTAGAAACTTTGCCGTTGCATGCTGCTCACCATTCCTCAAAAGCTCCGCACCTAAAAAAGATATAACCCCCCGAACAGACCCCAGGACGTTGGCAAGTCCAACAACCGCGCTCCAATGACGTTTTTCCAAAGAAAGCGGTCGCAGCCTTGCGCCCTGCAGCCTGATCGATAATAGCCAAGTATGGATTTACTGCCGGCCTGGTTATCCTTTTTTCATTTAGCTCTGCATTTTTTGTATTTTCCATGTTTCGCTTTGTTGTGTCGTGCATGTTTTCATTATTTCCCCGTCACCATTCATTGAATGCACATCTGGGCCCTGACACGCTCACTTTGGGGCTATTTTTTCACCAATTCAACCTATCGATCACCATTAGCCGCTATTTCAATTGTGTCTTGTTACAAGTTGCATGTCATACATAGTTATCGAACGAGGAGTTTTATTTTGAATCCTAAGACAAAATTGTAGGTAATGCGAGGCTGTTGTTCAGCCTCATATTGCATGAGGCTGAAACAGCCTTTTATTTCCTGTATTTTAGAGCAGAGTGCGCCTTTCGAGAATCCAGATTCCATTTCAGGAAGCCATTTGTGGTGAACATGCATCTGGTTGTCAGTTAGAGCAGGAGGGGGGGGTCGTATCTGGACCCTCTTCGAGGGGGGGGGGTCGTACCCACACCGCCATTTGACACATGCTGTACCCTGTAGGGAAGTGTAGATATCGATCTAGCGTCTGGCAGCGTCTGTCAGCCTCCTTCTGCGTTCACCAGTGTCTCGAGGGCTAAGAAAGTATACGTATCGGTCTAGCGTCTGCCAGCGTGCATCTGCCAGGCGGGAGAGGAGTTACGGGTAGGAGGGAAGCAGAATATGAGGAGATAGGAGGGTGGTGGTAGATGCTGGCGAACTGCGGTAGACGCTAAAGGGCGCTGGCAGACGCTACTGGTCGCTGGTGGACGTTGCCCTA
The DNA here is from genome assembly GCA_036418165.1 of Cooperia oncophora. Taxonomy (NCBI): domain Eukaryota; kingdom Metazoa; phylum Nematoda; class Chromadorea; order Rhabditida; family Trichostrongylidae; genus Cooperia; species Cooperia oncophora. Next base: position 9,251 of record MU912278.1, read on the forward strand.
AAGTACGAATGCAGCCTTATGTAAGCTATGGTTGAACCATTTTCTGATCATGCTCACCAGTGTTCCAGTAGAAGGTTCTGATTAAGCGGTCTCTGAACAGGAGACGTTTGATTTTATAAGGCACCTAATAGGTACGGGTGTTTCTCGTACTGTTTCGTCTAGGAAGGCAGAGATATCAACTCGTGTAGTATGTCTTGCGATTTCTGCTGCTCCAATTGTAAATGCTCTTTCACTATGTGTAGGGATGCTGTCATACTGTATACTAATTTGGAGAGGCACTTCTGGCTCCATCTAGGAGCTCGATCATCTTGTCTTGAAGTGATCTTTATAGTTCTGCAGATGTCAACTAGTATGTCTCTACTCCCATTCTGAATGGGTAGGAAAGCTGCGGAAACTGTTTAGAATACCAACCAAACCTTTGCCCCTGGTACAACGAAAGCATGTAGTGTGCAGTAGCTGTTGGAGAAAAAAACTTTACGGCATTGAGAGTCTTGATATGGTCGGCTATGCTGACAACGAACGATCAAGAGCATTTGAGCACTGCTGCAATGGTAGTGCGTCGACGCGTAATCGCGAAGATGAGCGTCTCCTTAGACAAAAAGAATCCGGGGACAGTGTTGAAGAGCTTTACTTTAGATTAAAGTTCATTTGCACATGCAGTAAATCAGAATGTTGAAGACTTGATAAATAGGTGCAACACTACTTGAATCAGAACGGAAAGGATCGTCGTTTCAAAATCTCCTCCGCCCTCGCGGATCTTAGGACAACCTGCGATGATATGGTATGGGCTTGGACAGGAACCTAGCTCGTCTTCTTTCATGAGCAAATAAGCGCAAAAAGAAAATTACGGTGACTTGGCGCTTTGCAACTGGCTTGATCCATTCATGGATATGGGCGGAACCATTGCAGCCGTAAAGTACTGTCACAAAATTCACGAGGTGCCAACACCAACATCGGGTCAGCAGCAAAGGAGGTTTATTATACTACACAACAATGTTCGGTCCCACGTCCTACAACCAAATCTACAGGAACTGACCGAGCTACATTGCAAAACTCTCTACCACAACTGCCGACCCTAACCTGCACCGATTACCACACCGATCACATTTTCAAAAGCCTCGACAGCTTGCCCAGAAACCCTCCAGGAATGGATAAGATGCTGCAGCGCAGTTTACCGGTTTCACTGCTTCAGATGTGTATTGATAATAATAGTTGTTATTTGAATGCAGTTTTATTTAACGAACCCTCTCGCGAACAACCAAAATGAAGAAACCCACTACTGCACAAGATCGCGGAGTCCTAACCGTCGACACGAAAGCGCCTGATATACCAAAGCAGAGTAAAGAATGGTAAGCCGACTCTGTCTCGTGAGCTAGTTCTCCTCGATCGATTTTCCGTCATCAGTTCTCGCTGGCACTGATAATCGCCAAATTTCTAGCGCTCTTGTCGTACACCAATAGATAGATTATTGAGAGATAGATCAGATTAATTAGGTTAGATAGATAGATTAGAAGATTAAACTCAAAACAACCAGCCGCAAAGAGGCGCCGATAAGTTTTGGCGAACTCATTCGAAATCTGCGAAAATTTTTCAAATGACTTCAATCGAACAGGATCTCCCTCTGTGCGCTTACAACACTTTCTGTTGCTTTTTTTACTATTGTTTCATTTACCAAATGTTCTACCAATTCTGAGCCCCTGCGAAAGCTGATCGCGGGCGCTGTCGTCAAACCAAATTGTGCATATTTGGAATTTGGGATTGAAGGTTGCGAAATTTTCTTCACGACCTAATAGATAGTAAACAGAGATAAGCACTTGTTTACATGCCGACACCCAGCGTTCATGCATATATGGAAAAAACCCGCCTCAACAGATATTTCCACTAGTAACAAAGCTTCTGCCATATACACTGAAATACTAAGGATAGCCAATATTGCTCGTTCTCTGACACATTCTCACGAGCCTAATGAGAATATTTCGAGCAGTGGCTAGAAAGAACAGTTCATTATATCTGGTGCAGTGAAATGTTTTTCGGAAATATATGTTACATGTAGTCAGCCCTCACCACACAGTACCCTTTTCCTAATGGAAGTATTTTGTGGTCCTTTCAATACAGCCAGAAACCATCGTTTCTCCCACTTTGTCCTGTTGGCTCCAAAGAATGGCTTATCCAAAATGCAAGTAACCCGTCAAATCGGCCGTAAACGTTCTAGCGCTGCATACCACGCTGAACCACGCTGACCGCTGAAGCGTCCTACAGTATTCTGCACACACTGACCCTGAAGCGTCCTGCACACCCCTCATACAGTATGTAGCGGTAGGACGCTTCAGTGGTTTCCACTGAAACTGTCGATCATCATCTGTCACCTTTGTTGAGAACCACCATCCATGTGAAACTGTTGTTTAGTGGAGACACTGTAAATAGGAGGGTAAAAACTATACAAGGAACTGTAGGCATGATACTTGTGTCATATTGATTCCATTATGGTTTCAAGCGGTGTTGCGGACTGGCTCCTGTAAAATTCCAGCTCATCTCAGTTGCTGGCAGTTCCTTCACCCACCATTAGTTTCCTCGTCCTCCTGTATCTCTTTTGCAACCGTGATCGCACTGCTGCCAAGGCCTATCCCTTCCTCACACTTCGTATCAGTCGTAATCAGTCACTCACTTTCCGTCAACTGTCAATAACGTTCATTGTCCATTTTTCTATATTACTTCTTGTAAAAAATGTCCCACTGTTGCTGCAAAGCGTGTTATCATTTGTACTTCTCATCCTTATCAGGCGTTATCGGCTATGATCACTTCACGTCAACTAACCATAACCTTCCTATCCTACCCCCATATCACTTCCTGGAACCAGAGCTTAACTAGTACTACTACTAGAGTTATGAATATTGTGATACACCTACCCACAGGCATACTTAGCTGATTGTAGGTGGTCAGGTTAGTTGGAAGCGACGTTACTGTTGCTGATAATTATACTATTATGGTTTTTTCTGTCCGAGTTTTGCTGTGCACTTTTGTATTTTCTCTTCGGTTATGTTCATATCTGGTGTGTTTACTATACATACATACATACATGCGTATGTGACATATTCACTGTGTCATACTCTATCGAAATGCAGTCATACAACATCCCACGTTCTTTACTTTGTTGACAATTTGACTGCTCCGATCTTCCTTTCCTTTTCGGATCCATTCTTCTTCTCATGTTCTCAGTGTTCCTTTCCTCTTTTGCATCCATGTGTACGTGCTTCCTCTAACTTTTCATCACACCCTCCCTATATCGTTATTTCGTCAATCTATTTCTTTGACAAGTCTCCAGGCGCACGAAATAATGAGGTTCGTCTCACGTAAAGGAGCGAAATGAATCCTACAATAATCGCAGTTTTTTTTCACTTATTTCTATTTCTTCCTTTTCGCTTGGATTCCTACAAATCCTATCCTTGGTGCCAGCGTGGAGTGAAGAAGAAAAGTGCGGTCCGACAGGCGGACCTTGAAGGCAAAGTCTGGAGGCGAGGTCTGGAGCGGAGTCACTGCAAAGAGGGGGTGTCGCGGAACTTACAGCGCCCCTCCATTACAGTTTTTTGCCGCGAAACCGGTACAGTGTAGTCCTTTTGGACCACACTACACTTCGGACGCCATATTTTCAACTTCTATACCTGATCGCAGACCGCGCTTCCAAGATGACATTCTGGACCTCGACGCACGGATCCTCGCATTTGAAAATCTAATGATACGAGCCAGGAATGTCAAAGTCATCGAAGTCATCGAGAGCAGGGAACAAGCCGCGCGATAAATGCCGCTTGTGGAAAAGGCAAGTGTCCTTTGGAACACGCAACGGAAGAGGTGTTAGCCGTGAAGGTATGCCTTACATTCGACCGTAAACATCGATTCGCACGAAAATTTGACGACCAGAGTGGGACATGTGCCAGCGAGAAGATGTGTCTTGACTCTGACAGTCATCGCCTACGCCCCAAAAAGAAGAGATGTAGTAGGCCTGTTTTGGAAATTCACTCCCTAGTTCTTCATGACACAGATACATCGTTTCCACTCTTAGACCATCCATCATCATTATGTCAACTCTAGGTCTCCTTCGTGAGGGAAACATTTTAAGCACTGATGAGGGTGCAGACGCTCATGCAGAAAGCAGAAAAACATTGAGGAAGGATAGACCTGGACTTTTATTTACTTATTTATTCATGTACAAATTCAACGCGCTCATTAAGTAAAGTAGCAGTGTAGATTAACATGTCCAGATTCTGAGAAAAAAAGAAGAATCCACTGCAATTCAATTTCAGATAATTACAGGGGTCAGATAGAACCAGCTGAAGCAGCAGTTATTTCGTTGGGATCGCCTGTGGCGCTTGTCCAAGATACCCCGGATCACCAAATCCAAACCCCAAATGCAAAGGATGAACGCAGTTCCAGTGACGCATCGTTGTGAGCCCACTTCCCCTTACACTGAATGAGTTAGCAGCCAACATGATATGGGGGCGATCCTCCAGAAATAAAAGCGATTGCCAAGTTTTCAAACAAGGCTGTGCAATAAAAAATGTGAACAGCGGGCTCTGGCTCATTTCGTACCCACAAACAGAGAAACACTTGTTCAATGGGGTTTCGTTTCTAGCTCAAAATGACATTGACTGCGTTGGTGAAGCCAAGCCCCTTCACATCCATTCTTAACACAGCCTATCATCGCACCATTGACACTGGGACTGGCGAGGATAAAATTTTATGCTTCACACTCATCTTCATTTCTTTCAGAAAACTCTTGAAAATTGCAGCGGCTCTAAGTGCGCTAGCTGAATACTTCAGTGAATATCTGAGAACTGGGACTACGGTAAAGGCGTCAAGTATAAGCGCACTTTCAAATAACCTCGTGTAAGTTTTTGCCTTGAACTTGAATCGTTCCACGCTCACGATCTCTCTTTCTTAGCAAGTCCTCAGAGCTCACTCGGTTTCTCAGCTTTTCAATCTACGAAATTACAACTGCAGTTATCGTCTGCATGCTGGACTGCACATAGTGTTGCGATCCATTCTGCTGAAGCTTTTCTGAGATCAGTATCACAAAGAACTGTGTAGCTGCAGTTTCCAGAAATCGTATGGATGCTCGGGTTTCAACTGAGGGTGAAGATGGTGTGGTGGCATTTTGGCGAAGCGTGTCATGGGCTCAAATTGGGGGTCAAATCCAAGACTGCATCCAGCCCGGGTAGTCCAAGCCTCTGTTGGATCGTCGCGAAGCTCGTCTAGTAGAAAAAGATGGTTTCGGCTAGCCCTGTAAGTCGTTAAGTAGGTCATTCGCATTTACGTCATACAATTTTAATGAAAAGAATATGTGGAGCACCACGCTAAGCACTTTTCATTTCCAAGTGTTGTGAAGGAAACATTTAGGGAACAACAAATCGTTGAATTAGATGAGCCTAGCATAGTTTCTTCACTTGGTTGGGCGCCCCCCCCCCACTTGTTTGCCGTTCGTGCACTGTATACAGCGGCTACGGGAAGGTGTGGTTGATTACTTAGTTGCGACGGTGGTAGTGTGTGCGTGTCTACACGCAGCTGCCTGTTCAGATAGAGGGGATTTCCTCTTGTGCCGTTTCCGCTCTCTAATGCACATACGGCAGTATGTCGTTAATCCTGAGTCGTGGCGATTGCCAGCGCAATACTCGGACGAGACCCGATCGGTTCAAAGTGTATTTTGTTGCGCTGCATAAAGTAGGGATTAGAGATTACGCCTAGGAATTACGTCAATTATGTGCGCGATGCACCATTCATCGGGTCTAACGGTATACGTCCTGCACACGCTACTTGCGGTCAGTGGAACAACAGCGGTCAAAAGCCGCCATGCTCACATATAACTCCACGCTCTGTCCATCTACGTTGTACGGAGTGTGGGTATTTTGTTTGGACGAGCCTTTCATCCTCAATAGCCTTATCTGGTTTTTAGCCCACGGGGTTTGTCCTTAGCAAGTTTGGCGAATTTCCATTGCATTCTGTATGTCTCACGTATTGTTTCCTACCATTTTTCAAAAATTCTGGGCATTTTGGTCGTTTTTTTGCATATTCCCCGATGCTGAACGTTCCCAATCGCCCAATGAACTTCAGCGCGAGGACGCTCACAACAACATATCAACAAACCGATTCGGTTCCATCAGAACCGGCATCGGCACTGAGCTGTGCTGTTAGACGGACGTACTAGCTCTTACGTTAACATTATCATCTAACGTTACCCTCTCCCGGGAGACGGGCAAGAGGATCGTAATTCGCTGCTCCGCCGCGCGCGGCGTTTTCTTAATGCGTGTTAACATGTCGACTGGACACCGGACTTCATGTAGACCCCGTCATCGTAGACATTCATGACTAGTTTTCGGTTCTGAATTGCCTGTTGTCGCCATCTACTACCTGGAACCATCGTCATTTGCGGGCGCGACATCGCACGCGACGCCGGCCAGCGCTTCGAATTACTCCCTTGTCACATACCCCCTCTCCGACCTCTAGACGTGGGATTAGAGAACAAAGCAGAATTTATTACCTTTTGTGACTTGAACTTTATTGGTGTGCATCATGAGGAAGGTGGAGGCATTTCAGCAACGGGGGGGAGGGGGGGTATTTTCCTTTCCTGCTTCGAATCGACGAGTCGAATCCTTCAGAGAGCCTCTTCGTGAGCTTACAAGAGTTGAAAGGTTTGATCATGGTCGCTCGACGATCTTGCTCCAGCTTCACAAAAAAAAATCACAGGCTCACCAAAGTGAAACGCCCCTCCCCCCCACCCGACGCCGAGATGAGCCGGAAAGTTTTTGCGTTTTACTTCCTCTTATAGTAATGAGACGTTCAGCCGACAGTGGGAGCAAAATGTTGAGCCGGAAAAGCTGAATTTCAAGCGTTCTATGGCTTGTGTGGTAGTAATGTGGCGAGCTTTTTTCGCTAGTGCGCTTTTTTCGCAGCAATCATTTGAGACTCTGAAGAACGAGCAAGGGTTGTGGGGAAACAGCGCTCATAGGCGCTGGAATCAAGTGCTCATAGGCGCCGGTGTCAAACGACGACCATAGGCGGCACTTGCCTTCAAGGCAGTGCACGTTGTCCAATTTGTCCCGCAGCCAGACCCTTATTTTTGAAGTCGATTTCAGGGGAATAGTAGAAGACTTACAATTAGTGCTTTGAATGTTACCTTGTAACCAGAATCGGTACTCGACCTTCTTCGATCCTCTACGGTTAATTGTAACAAGAAGCGTAGCGCCTGCTAAGCTCTTTTTATGAAGTAACTTCGAAATTGACAGCTGGCTGATCTGAGCGGTGAAGTGGTGAGCCGCCCTGCTTTGACTGACCTTTCCTCCATGTCTGCTGACTCACCGAACTTGTATTCCCTTCTCTCACTCCTCAGTGCCCATTCCCTCAATAGTGCTTGCGCATTGGGATATTCCATGAGATTTCAGTCATCCTCGTAATTCATGCCTCCGAGCGGCGGATTGCGGTGCTATTCACTCGAATGCCTTCACGTCGATTTCGAAAGCTAGCCTTTCGTGTTTTTCATCAACGAGCACTTGTTTTTTTTTCTTTTCTATCCTTTTGTTAATTCTGAGTGGTGAATTTGGCGCTACCAAACCTTTTCGGTCATTCACTTCTTCAGTTGTTTGAGGCTAAAGGCCTGACGAATGATATTCTGACGTTCCCTTTGGCATTTTCTCTTCAGACGGTTCACTTGGCGAATTTTCTTCCACATTTCTGCAACATCACCTAAGCTTTTCATCGCGCACTGTACCTTTAAGGGCTGTTCGGAAAGGAGTGCTTTGAAAAGTTCAAAATTCTTGAAGTCCTGTAGACGAGCAATCGTGTCAGTTTCATTTGCAAGATTGAAAGGGAAGTCATGTAGTACTTCGGAAGAACCCTCAACAGTCTTTGAGGCACAACCTCTAGTGCGTTCACCACCGTTCTAGACCGTACACACTCGAAAGCATATCCGCAGTCTCGGTTAAAAGGAAAACCCGCGGTTATTTGCCATCTCAGATGGTGGATTAGGGGGTTCCATATAGACGACAAGGGGTTGAGTAACTCGACTGTGAACAAAAAAAGCACAAAAACATGCCACCTGCCCTAGATAGAACCCCATTTCGATCCCAGTTTGTACGTGCCCAATCAACTCTATCTCCAAAACTACGCCCTCATATGCACGGCTGATTCACCGATAAGATTTCTACGATCGTACAAGTGGCGATTATCATGCTTTTCGTCCTGCAATCTCATTTTTCACTGGAAGTCGGTCATTAGGGGCGGAGTCTGGAGGCGGAGTCACTGGAAAAAAGGAGGAGCCACTGAACCTATATTGCGCTACAGCGCTCCCATAGAATTTTTTGCCGCGAAACCGGTACAAGGTTGTTCGTCGCGGACCACTAACCTCCTGACGCCATATTTTCAACTTCGATACCTGATCGCGGACCGTGCCTTTAATACAAAAGGGTTCACGATGGATATAGCACGTTGCGGTCTTATTCGTCCCTTCCACGCATCCAAAGAACCTTACGGCAAACAGAGTAACTCGCAACGAGTTCTCGGGGCTTTACATGAACGATAGGTATACTTGCCACTGCACTCTCAAAGGGAGAGCGTCAGCAGATACTCCTGATAAAACGTGATCCTGCTCAATGCTGGTGCAGCAGTCACAGACATCGTCTGCTCGAATCACCTTCAAGATATGAGCGACTTCATGCGTGAACTTGCAAGCCCAGGAAGGCTCAACGTCCTTTCACTTTATGACACGTTCACATATGATAACGATAGCACGCTGGATATGGACTCATTTGGGAGTTCTGTTATTCACTAAACACTGGAGCTTCTAGCTACCATCCATTCTGAGCACCAGTTATTTGCTAGAAAGCAACAAGTAAAAGTGCTAGAAAGTTGATAATTAACATCATGGGAAAATGAGACCGACTCCCTCTCCTCGTCGTACTCACTGGGATTCTGAGAGCGCGAAATCGTACAAAATTCCTAGCAAACAAAGCCTGGACGTTTGCCCTTGATGCCAGTGGCATTTCTTTCGTTCGTATCCAAGGTGGAAATTCGGTTGTAAGTCTATCAGGGCTTTTCGTGCAGCCTGATAGTTCTTTTCATTTACACTGAAAGACTACGCAGTATTTCCCATCTCAAAAGCAGCGCCCGCGTTCATTTATTGTTTCCACGCTCTCCTGGGATATCGTAGCTAACCCTATGAGGATAGTGGACTAGTTTCGCAACTCAAAAATGCGAGAGAATAGCGGCGCCCGCTCGTGAAGAGTCGGCCACCCCGCCCACCTGGCGACCACTACGCCCAACTTCATTTCTAATGGTTGCCTGATGGTGCGGTTGTTCCGCAACCAACTCCGAATGGTGAGAGCGAGGTGATAAGGGAAACCAGCTGATACGAACAAGTGAGAACTCGTGCGGCCGCCCCTTCTCTTCGCCTCAAGCACGTACAACTTCAGTTCAGAACGGGGTCCCATTGAGGACCTTCCCTATGACTTCTTCCCGATTTTCCTCCACTAATAGGTTAGCTGTTACCTTGTTATGACTATCTGAGCCGCATGACTCATCAAATTGAACGCGGGCGCTG
>MU912278.1:18933-32408 GCA_036418165.1 Cooperia oncophora
TCACCATGGGGCCTATAGAGGGCCTTCCCTATGACTTCTTCCCGATTTTTCTTCACTAATAGGTTACCTGCTACCTTGTTATGACTATCTGAGCCGCATGACTCATCAAATTGAACGCGGGCGCTGCCTTTAATCAGTGACGATCTGGTCGATTTCCGCGCTCGTAAATTCGTTTCCAACTCAGCCTTCATCATATCATCGCAACGTGTATGAAAAGTCCCACCTTTGAAGGCGTATAGCGTGATGTGCATCAACAATGTCGGAATCGTTTCTTGTGTGCCTCGGTTTCAACGAAGGGCCAAGGGTCGTGGCATATGGCGCCGCTTGAAATGCACTTCGTTTGAGGCTCAGATCCACGCGTGTATCGCTCCCGGGCTAACCAACTATGCAATTCTTTTGATGTCGGTAAATCGGTGCAAACTTCGTCCAATAAGAAAAAACTACGTGGCCCTGCTTTAGGTCATATTCTATACCACTACACTTTTGAATTTAAAGGCATATGGCACGACAATTTGGTACTTGGTCTCAAATGCCACGGGGTGCTATGTAGTGGGGAAAACGGCGAAAAAACAAAAATGAAACGGTCAAACCTGCGAAAAAACCTTTGCCCTTACTGACTCAAAAAGCAATTTGGACGAGATCCCCGTAGGCATTTCGCCAATAACGGCTAAGAGATGACTGCATGTATGCACTCATATATCCATGCAGCACCGCAGCCGCTTCATACAGGTCCCTTCGCTTCATATTTTACTTAGCAAATGAAGCAATACGAGCATCGGGTGTGGTCGTCCATTTGTGTGGGGGGGGGCGACCGCGGTGGGCGTCCTAGCGGTATGTTGCAGTTTGCTATCTCGTGAAGGTACCTTCCTCGGAAAAATTCAACGCAATGACTGCTCAGAGGGGCGGAATTCCGCCCCTGCCAGACGTTTTAATCCTACTCGTCTTAGGGGCCTATCGTGCCAACTGGCTTTAAGGAACTGTGTAATTGGATGTGCACCGCTTCTCTGAGGCCACTCATTTGATGTCCGACGTATCGACTGCGCTACAGTAGTAGAACACTGCTCATTGCGTTTTTTACCTCAGCTTTTAAAACAAGGGCTCAAATGGCTCTTTGCATCAAGCAATATCAACACTTATGAGTAGACTGAATATGCAATCCATCCATTCAACTGCAATTTACTGCGCAGAAGACGTATCCATGGCAACAAAATTACGTCTTTTCGTTCATTTCTAATGATTCACTGGGCATAAGTGCCACGTTTTGAGTTCACAAAATCACTTTCGGTCGCCACGTTAGAGGGTAATTAAGTCATTCTCTTCAGTCATGCGTTCCAACAAAAGAACTCAGTGTAGGGAATTGAGTAATTCGGGTCTACTACTCGGTCATCAAAACCATCGATTTTTTTCCGAAGTTTCTCCTCGCTTCCTAATATTATGCCCTCACAAGGAGGCGCTCCTTAAATGACCAAATAACTGTGGACTTCATCATTTTTACAAACTATTCACCTTTGGACTTTCTAATTACATGTTAATTAGTTAATTAGCTAATGCTAATTAATTAATTAATTTATGTGCCAGCAAGAAGGCTGATACTCACTGTTTAAAAATGAACAAAAATACTTAGATCTGTCATCATTGTCCACTTGTTGTTCTCCTCAGCGCTACGAGCGGGTATACCCGATGCCTTTCTGATCTGCGGAATCCTAAAGCCTCCCGAGCACGTGCCCGTACATCGCAGTTGATGCTCGTGTGCTTTTAGTGGACTGGAGCCGTTCCTAAATGACGACTCCGACATACTTGTGATTCTGCCTGGCCGAGTCCACTCGCAGGCTCGCCTCGCAGGCAAACCCCAGCAGGTAGAACTGGCCATTCGCAATGAGATGAACACCATCGTGTGCATCTTGAGACGCTGAAGCTCTCCAAATTCGCAAAACGTCTGTCAGAACTCAGTTATGAAAATTTCACCCGCGCTCTTTTCTCTGACTTCTCTTTTTACAAAGGGCAACTAGACCACCATGGCGCCGAAGATTCATAAAAATGGGTATTCTGGCGCGCTCAAAATAAAATTAGACAAATAAATATCCGCAGACATTGTGCGTGAAGATACACCTTTAGCGAATCACCTCAGTGGTGGCCTGAAGGATTACCTTGCTGAGGCCCATAGCGCACCCCTTTGGTATGTTTATACCGAGCGGGATATTAGTGTTCAGGAAAAGAAATGAGGTTTAGAAAAGGGAGTTAGTTAGCCCTGGACCCAAGTTTCCATCGAACTCTGAAATTTTGACAAAATTCTGAAAAATGTGGGGTGGTAATAGGATTGTGAATACGGAGACTACCGGTGATCGTGGGCCTACTCTATCAGCTTCTGTTTATAGGGAAAATTGAATTCTTTTCAGAGCAAACGTCAGGTGATCCGGAATGACAAGGCGGAGCTTTAAAGAGGAAAATGTAGGCACAGCTTAATGTTTGTAAGTGGAGAATAGACCTGCGGGTGCACTTCATATTAGAAATTAATGTCAGTCCCGAAAATGGTGCTAGCGCATAAGTTAAGTTTCGCTTTTTTCTGGAGGCATGGCCATAGAGCTAGTTTAGTCCTAAGACTATGTTTCAGTATCACTTCAGCTGTGGAAATATGACTGCGGTTTCACCGACACCTTAGCTCATGATTGACCTTCTTTCCCGAAGTTAGGTGGAATTCTCCAACTTAGATTGTTCTCAGAGGTTCTTTAGCTCCTTGAACGCAGATGCCTACTAGTGTAGCACAAAAACGTGTGTGAACTGACGCTGCGGATAAAAGGAGTTTGAGAGCATGTGACGAGTGAAACCAAGCAGTTCGTGACCTGTTTGAGCGAAACTTGTGAAGAACTGCTCTCAGCTTCCTTTTATAGGGGAGTTGGGGCGAGGGCCGATCCGCTGGTCCAGTTTGAAAACTTTTTAGTGATGTGCCTGAAAAAAAGCAAAGAAGCGCTGCGAGCGAATATTCCTTTTTAGCCTCCATGGAGGCACTTCAAAGAGTAACCACTTGACACAGTGCGAGGAAAAAAAACCCACTGTAACTTCGTTCACAAGAGCGTCTCCAAATTTCAAAAGGAGGTTTGAGTTAATCGTTAAAAGACGCGTACGTGGGTGTACATCCTCGGTATGTAACAAGAGAATCGTAAATCGCCGTGTTGGTGGTGTCGCGTGCGATGTCCCTCCCGCAAGTGACGATGGTTCCAGGTAGTAGATGGCGACAACAGGCAATTCAGAACCGAAAATAGTCATGAATGTCTACGATGACGGGGTCTACATGAAGTCCGGTGCTCCAATCGACAGGTTAACACGAGTTGAGAAAACGCCGCGTAATTCGCCGCGCGCGACCGGCGGAACGGCAAATTACGATTCTCTTGCCCGTCTGCCGTACATCTCATTGCAAAGACCGGATCGACCTGTTGGGGTCCTCTTGTCAGCAACCTTATTTTAGCGAAGCTTTTTCAATTATTCTCCGGTTGATTCCTGATCGTTCTTCTTCGTGCAATATGCGACTGCTGGAGTCATTCCGTCAGGCTGCATAATAGTCTCTTCCAATTGTCCTGTAAAATAGGATATTTCTGAGTTCATCCACCAGTGAAATAGCTCATAAAGTGTTCAATAGTTGCAAAAGGCAGCAGAAAAAGGAGTAGCTATATCCTGTTCCATCATTATTGTGCTCCCGCAGCGAGATTGTTGTGTAAAACTTTACATGGCAAATCTTTTCATAGCTGTACTCGAGGCCTCATTCTCTCGAAATGCTTTAGGGAAAAGCATTAATATCAAAATGATTGCGAAATAGGTTAATGCTTTGGGTGCTCTTCCGAAACCGTCTCATTGGCACTGTCCAGGAGATAAAGAAGGTTAGTTGAATGACATCAAAGAGAAATACTGGAAGAAAAATAAAATAGTTCTTTTAATTCATTTGAGTGTCGCATTATTTCCCGCCAAGTGACCCACAAAACAATGCTCCACTATCCTCTGCTGGCAGCACTGCTGCTGAGGAATGAATATCTTCCAACAACTTGACGACAAAGGCTTTGTTCGAGTAAACGCCGCGCAGGATAAAGGCATTTTCTCTTATGTCCGCTATAAGCGACTGGTCTCTCAGTATCGTGCCTCTCATGGACCAATTTTTCTTTTTTTGTGGCAAGTGATTAAGCAGTCTTGCGCGAAGCGCCATCCTTACCGTCCCTGGTGAGCCGGAAACTACCGTAAGCTCCGCAAAGGCAGCCCACGTCCACCTTTAGCTCGATCACCTTTCTCGGTTTTACTTTCCATCTTTTTTAATCCTTAACGCGTACACCAACTGATAAGGACCAGTATACCGACACTTCCAATTCGAAGAACGCAATAAATCCCTCAGAGAAGGAGGGGCGACACCACCCTCTTAGTAAGGTTAATTGTAAACTTTGAAATCTTATTAGTTTTTTTCAACACTGTGTTTTCACAACCACTGATCGCACCTTGAATGTATAGTTGTTCTGCTGCAGACGTAAAGGCATATCAGCTCCGCAAAGGCAGGGTAGAGTTTGGCGGCCCTTCTTCACCAGTTGTTGAAGCGGGCATGTGAGAACAGCTGGTGGAAAACTATCTGGCGCCCACCAAACACAGCCCCATGATACGCCGAATCGTCTATTGCGGAAACGAATATACTTATGAACACGCATTTGCATTCTGATTTCCTAAGCTCCTCCCGAAACCAATCCTACCTTGATGTGCACTTTTCAGCACCTTTTTTCAATTTTGTTCCCGAATTTTTGGTCTTTTCTCAAAATTTTGCCCTTTCTAGCCGCAACAAATAACTTCACCTTCTGGGGGGACTCCGCTCGATACGCACAATCTTTGCTCATTTGTGTAAAATGCCCTGTTTGATAGGGTGGAGTCTCGCTCGTTGTGTGGAGTTACCAGACAAGGTTATGGCACCACATAGGCTTCTATGTGCGTCAAATGTCGCCAGCGTCAAAACGTAATGCTATAACCCGGACGTAAACAACCTTAGAGGACCTTACCTTATACAATTTTATATCGATCTTGATGTAAAAGGTGCCAGCGCCAGAAACGAGTGCATAATTGTAAGTGGGGTATTGGTGAGTGGTATTCATAAGCGGTTTCAGCAGTTAGAAATCATATAAGGTTTATGGAACAGTAGACAGCTGAATAGCCCATTTTTACCTCAGAGTGCCTCATAAAAAACACCATCCTGTCGCTCATTCCTGAGATTTGCCTACCACAGATAATCGGAAAAGAAATAAGGACATTAAAGGCCCAACAACAACCAACGAACGCAAAATTTTGTGCAAGAATTATGAGATATCGGTGGTTCATTCTGAAGCGGATATTCGCTTGTAAGCCACAGGCTGCTATTGTCGTCAATGCGTTAATGTTCCGGGTATTTTTAGATGGTAGCAGAACCCAAAAAAAAAAAAAAAAAAAAAAAAAAAAAAAAAAAAAAAAAAAAAAAAAAAAAAAAAAAAAAAAAAAAAAAAAAAAAAAAAAAAAAAAAAAAAAAAAGGGGTGAAAGGATTCCTTTAATTGACCACTTCTTGAGACATTTTGAGGGCTAAAGGAAAAGTCAAAACCTCATCGGAATAAGATTTGTCCCACATCCCTGTGAGGGAAGTCTCGCGCTAAAGAGATGAAAGAATGCTGTCTCCACGAGATAAGAAAGCTCAGATTCTTCTATGCCGAAATGAGAGTACTTTCATCGGTCATAAGTGGGTTCCAGTGCCTAGAATAAATACTTTCCATCTTTTCTGAGAGATTTCTAGCCTGTGAACGACTGTGCTTTCAGAATAGCTTAATAAAGGTTTCACAAAGGTCCCCTCTGGCTAACTGCAGCCAGTATCGGAGCGACGGCTGGCGGCTTGGAGCGTCAAAACGAGAATTTCTCCTCCAATATTCTGAACGAACATTTTATCAGATCATCAGCTGTGACCCATCTCTTTGCCTTCTGACTAGTTGCTGTGAGAGACATAAAAGTGGGCCTGACAAAAAAAATTGACGAGATCAACTTTATAAAATGAAATTATGGCAGGCGATGTGGGGGGGGGGTGACAAAAGGGTAAAGGCATATGGCTCGATAGTTTGGTGCTCTGTCTAAAATGCTATCAGGGTGATATATAGTGGGGAAAATGTAAAAAAACGAAGTGAAACGGTCAAGAGCCTGCGAAGGAAAGCCTTCATTCTCACTGACTCGAAAAGCAATTTCGGACGAGTTTCCCATAGGCATCTTGCCAATAACCGCTACGGTAGGTACGGCTGCACGTATGTACTCATATATCCATGCAGCACCGCGGCCGCTTCATATCAATCCCTTCGCTTCATATTTTACTTAGCAAATGAAGCAATACGAGCATCAGGTACGGTCGTCCATTTGTGGGCGGGCGGGCGCGTGGGCGTCCGGGTCGGTATGTTGCAGTTTGATAGGGCCTTATAAGGGCACCTCAATTCGCTACGCAGCGTCTGCTCAGGGGCGCGGAATTCCAGCCTGCCAGGCGTATTAATCCTACTCGTCATAGGAATTTATCGTGCCAACTGCCTTTAAGTTTCCGTATCGCATGGGCCTTTAGACGGAACCTAAACAAGATGCTGTTTGTGAGGGGGGTGGGAGAGAGAAAAGAGTTCGTTGGCGGATATTTCTGGATATGCATGAATATGAATGATTCATTTTTGTAACAGCTCAATATTTAATGGATTAAGAGCTTGTTAGTCGTAGACTTTCCCACTTCGTGTGAACGTATACCACATAAATTGTGCTTTAACTATTGAATAAATATAAAGCTTCAGATGCATTCGAAGTACTGGATTAAATCTCGAATACATACAATATATCGCCGCGACCTGTCGTATCGCAATTAGCGGTCACCATTCATAGAGCAAGGCGGGAGGAAGTTATAGATTATGAGTTGATAACTTTCAAAAGAGAGGAACCCAGAATAGTGAAAAACCGCACAGGCTGGATTCATCGTTTTGTCTTTATGCAAAATTTTACTTTTTGAATTCGTTGTCAAATGACCTAAAAAGGACCTGATAATTCCCGCTTCATCAACGCTACATATTTTCTTATCACGTCTGATCGTGGTTGAGTTGGAGATTGCGGTTCTAAATTCGCCGGATAGGCAGGTATTGTACGCGTCAAGGGCTCCCCAGACGAGTGTGATTTTCATGTTCAAGTTTAACCATACGGGAAAAAAGGTTCGAGTGAATGTGGTGTGTGGTGATTTGTGGTGTTTTGGAGCGGTCGCCCATCGCTGTGTTTTGGTACGGTCGCGCAGCGGTAAGCTTTTTCGAAGCAAAACTCAAACCCGCCTTCAGAAGCTCAAACTAACTTGGTAGCTGATTTGTGACAATTAGCATTGGGATGGTAGCGGATACAGCGTCCCTGTGCCGCAAATTGCATTTTGGGAGGAGTGTGGAGGAACTAGCGCATCCCACGGTCCTAGATCCTCATGCCCACGCATGTTCGAACGAGGAAGCCGTTACGCTTCGACAGCTGGAGCAGGGTACAGCGTCGTTGTCTGAAATACTTAGGGGGTCGTACTTGGCTCTTGCGGAGGGGGGGGGGTACGTGTGTCGCTTTGAGAGAAATTTGCCGCGCTGGTGAAAACTTTTACCAGCTGCTGACTTTGTTCCTGTCTCATGTGTACTATATTTCCCCCCCCCCCTTCTTCCTCCCCTCCGCTCGCACGACAGCAAAATTTTTGGGGAAGACTATTAAAATTCTCGGGAAATTATGGGAAAAGCGGCCGGCGAATCGGGAAAATCTAAGAACTTTCGAATTTTTGCGTCTTCCCCGTTTCGTGTTTTCATAAATGCTATTTTGCTATTCTTTCCCCCCTGTTCTACGAAAAATTATTGGGTGAAAAACGGCAGGAAACTGAGAACTTGTGGGAAAGTGAGGAAATTGGTAGGTAGGTGTTGGGGAAGTGAGAGGTCATACCTAGACCCTCTTTCGGGAGGAGGGTCGGTCGTACCGAGCCCTTCCTCGAGAGGGGAGGGGTCGTACTGACTCCACCATTTCACACATCACGATGCTGTACCATGACTAAGACCCCAGGCAGGTGCTAAGGACGCGCCTCGCAGCTGAACGTGCGTTGTATCGTCAAAGTTTCTTTTCATTTTTTTTTCATGTGCCTTGTAGGCGCACAACGTTACAGAAACCAGCTCTACATCCTGAATGCCCTGTCAGGCTCTTCGCGCGTTCCGTGACATGAGGTTACAAGAAAAGAACGCTTCATTAAAAATAGTTCTAATTTTGGCTGCTTTTCCTGTTTATAGCATGCTCGGTATCTTGTGAATGCCTCTTTGTCGAGCACCAAACCCTTATTTAATTTGTTGCATACCTTGGAAGGGTTACCGAAATCACACGTGAAAATCGACCCTTCACCCTGAGTTGTTAGATTCAAAATATCTCAAAGCTGCGGTTTAGCTGGAATGCGTGGAGTATTCTCGCTATTGAGTAACGTCGAGTAAATTGACACCTGTTCGTTATATATTTGCTGAAATTTCACTCCATCACCTCTCCGGGAATCAATAGAGAATGGCCTCAGGAAGCGCCCCTCCCCCGTATTCTATTAACGTATCCCAGCAGAAAACCGCCAGCTATTTCTACATTCCTTCAATCCATGCCTAGCGCTTTCAAACTGGCCCTACTCTGGGTAGCGGTTCTCCCTGCTACGAGGGTGGCGCTAGCCGAAACAATCGACAACTGCGACAGCTTAAGTGAAATCCTGTTGTTCTCCTTTTTTGGATCGATGACGTCATGGCTGGCGTCAGAACGGAAATTGGATCCTCGCCGCATTCCTTCGGAGCCTGCTAGCTTGAGGGAGCTTCTTTCCACTTTGAGCTGCTATGAAACTTCGCTTAACACTTTCCATCGAAAATATAAAGATCTCGCCATTGACCAAGTCCTTTTCAGTCCTTTTTAGATTCAGCATTTATTCTATTCGCTAATGTACGGGTCAGTGTTCTAATACTTCTAGACAAATCTGGTACCAATTTACCGTCCCGGGAGGGTAGAAGGCTTAGTTGCCATGGACGAGACCGCAGGTATAGTGACGCTTTTTACTATGCAGTCCCATCTTCAGCGCGATCGCCAGAAAAGCAATAAATGCACGAAATATGTACAGTTCATATATAGCGATCAGGGCGGTCTCAGTAGGGATGGAATAAGTCCATCTGTGACGTTTTTCCCTCTGCTTGTCTTCATACCATATCGATCACTAACTGGTTGCTATTGGTAGATCTAAACAGCTGTAGACGGGCTCATTCCGCCCCTTCTGACCCCGCCTTGCTTAAAGACAGCGCCGCGTTCATTTGTTGTTCTCACGCCCTCTCTGGATCTAGTAGCTCCGCCCACCGAAGGTGTGGCTGTAGTGCATGTTTCGCAACCCAAAAAAATGCGACGGAACAGCGGCGTCCGCCCGCAAAGAGCCGACGGCTCCGCCCACCTGCCGACCACGCCACCCAACTTCATTTCTAATGGTTGCCTGATGGTGCGGTTGTTCCATTGCTGCTTCTCTCCACGTGGAGTGGTGAGAGTGAGGTGATAAGGGAAAACAGCTGATATGAACAAGTGGAAACTCGTGCAATCACTCCTTCTCTTCGCCTTAAGCACGTACAACCGTTGTTCGGTATGAAACTCCTTCTAGGGCATTTTGCGTGTTTTCATCTTGATTTTTCTTCACTAATAGGCCTTCTTGCATACGGCGGCGTCGCTGTTATCTACCTCTGAGCGCGCATAGTCATTAAATTTGTACGCGGCGCTGCCTTTAATTGCGACGTTATCTGCTGTGTGTCCTATTACCAGATAGAGCATGTGAAACGTCAGATGATTTCAAAGGTTTGTAGAAGAAATGAAAAGCTTCCAGAAATGAAAAATATCATGGAAAAAATCTTGTCATCATGTGAAATATCATGAAAACAAGCCATTTTTCCGGGATCATCTGTACAATACGCCGTTCTTCATCTTCCATTCTTAACTATACTTATGATTTAATGCATTCTGTTAGACTGCGTTTGTTTATCCAGATCTTCCTTTCAATCATCCTCTTCTTTTTATCAATGAGTCCCATTGTACTTCCTCAATCTTCTTACTCGTACGACTGTATGATTCCATTCATTTGATTCGTTTTCTTTCTTTGACTCTGTGATGACAATTCCATTACCCAAATGTTTTGATTATTCTCTCAAAACACTAATTACTTTACTTCTTGCTTAGTTTCTGTGGGAACAGAGCTCTCATCAGCTCAAAGGCAGTCCCTCGCGTTCTAGCAATCGTAATCGTCCTTCCTTATACGAGCAATCTGGTCCTCAATCTCTGAGATTATCTTACATTCGCGGCTTCACACTTATAATAGTAACAAGGGCACTAAGGCCCTCATAAGTGGCAGTTCTGACGCCTCCCTAGTACTCCCGCCTACCAAAGCTCGAAGGCTATTTTCGGTCTCGAGTTCAGATTTGACATCGTGTTTTTCGCTTTTAGTTAGTGAGTCAGAAGCAGCAGGAGGCGAGTTCTTCCTTTCTGGACGAGTTCTTCGGACCTGCTCGCTTTGCTGGCATAAAACGAGCAGATCCGGAGAACTAGTCCAGAAAGGCTGCCAGGTGCTTACTTAGGGTGTTCCCCAAGTTTTTTTTTGCTTCCCCCCTGGAGAGTCAATGAGGTGTATAGAGTTGTAACCGAACGCCATATCTACAGTATATTGGGTTGCCCCATGAGTGATGGCATTTTTTCTCACAATTTATTGTTTTGACCCATAAGTGATGGAGTTTTTTTTATATCTTAGTATTTCCCATCAAAGGCAGAGCGCCTCACCAACGATTCCTACACTGTCTGATAGAGAATTTTCTGCCATATAATCCATTGTGAATAAATTCTTGAAAAGCCTATTTCTTGATATTTAAGTGTCCGAAATGGAATGGTCGGAATTGATTTTCTACACCCTCACCTTTTTCCACATAATGAAAGGATGAAATCGCTGAGGTCCTTTTGATACGTATACGGCCAAGAAGCCATCTCTATTAAGAAGCCGTTAAAGCAAATCGAACATTTCAATCCAGACCTCACTGACTACTATCCAACATGCTGCACTACTGGATCCAGTTGGGAGCCTACTGACGCAGCTTGTTCATGGAGATCCAGGGCCTTAGTGCCCTTTGTTACTATTATAAGTGCGAAGCCGCGAATGTAAGATAATCTCAGAGATTGAGGACCAGATTGCTCGTATAAGGAAGGACGATTACGA
The DNA here is from genome assembly GCA_036418165.1 of Cooperia oncophora. NCBI lineage: Eukaryota > Metazoa > Nematoda > Chromadorea > Rhabditida > Trichostrongylidae > Cooperia > Cooperia oncophora. The sequence goes on from MU912278.1 coordinate 30,189, forward strand.
TTGCTAGAACGCGAGGGACTGCCTTTGAGCTGATGAGAGCTCTGTTCCCACAGAAACTAAGCAAGAAGTAAAGTAATTAGTGTTTTGAGAGAATAATCAAAACATTTGGGTAATGGAATTGTCATCACAGAGTCAAAGAAAGAAAACGAATCAAATGAATTGGAATCATACAGTCGTACGAGTAAGAAGATTGAGGAAGTACAATAGGACTCCATTGATAAAAAGAAGAGGATGATTGAAAGGAAGATCTGGATAAACAAAACGCAGTCTAACAGAATGCATTAAATCATAAGTATAGTTAAAAATGGAAGATGAAGAACGGCGTATTGTACAGATGATCCCGGAAAAATGGCTTGTTTTCATGATATTTCACATGATGACAAGATTTTTTCCATGATATTTTTCATTTCTGGAAGCTTTTCATTTCTTCTACAAACCTTTGAAATCATCTGACGTTTCACATGCTCTATCTGGTAATAGGCACACAGCAGATAACGTCGCAATTAAAGGCAGCGCCCGCGTTCAAATTTAATGAGTATGCGGCTCAGGTAGTAACAGCGAGGTAGCAAGAAGCCTATTAGTGAAGAAAAATCAAGAGAAAACACGCAAAATGCCCTAGAAGGAGTTTCATACCGAACAACGGTTGTACGTGCTTAAGGCGAAGAGAAGGAGTGATTGCACGAGTTTCCACTTGTTCATATCAGCTGTTTTCCCTTATCACCTCACTCTCACCACTCCACGTGGAGAGAAGCAGCAATGGAACAACCACCATCAGGCAACCATTAGAAATGAAGTTGGGTGGCGTGGTCGGCAGGTGGGCGGAGCCGTCGGCTCTTTGCGGGCGGACGCCGCTGTTCCGTCGCATTTTTGGGTTGCGAAACATGCACGTCCACCATCCTCATAGGGGGAGCTACTAGATCCAGAGAGGGCGTGAGAACAACAAATGAACGCGGGCGCTGTCCTTTAAAGCAAGGCGGGGTCAGAAGGGGCGGAATGAGCCCGTCTACAGCTGTTTAGATCTACCAATAGCAACCAGTTAGTGATCGATATGGTATGAAGACAAGCAGAGGGAAAAACGTCACAGATGGACTTATTCCATCCCTACTGAGAACCGCCCTGATCGCTATATATCAACTGTACATATTTCGTGCATTTATTGCTTTTCTGGCGATCGCTGAAGATGGGACTGCATAGTAAAAAGCGTCACTATATCTGCGGTCTCGTCCATGGCAACTAAGCCTTCTACCCTCCCGGGACGGTAAATTGGTACCAGATTTGTCTAGAAGTATTAGAACACTGACCCGTACATTAGCGAATAGAATAAATGCTGAATCTAAAAAGGACTGAAAAGGACTTGGTCAATGGCGAGATCTTTATATTTTCGATGGAAAGTGTTAAGCGAAGTTTCATAGCAGCTCAAAGTGGAAAGAAGCTCCCTCAAGCTAGCAGGCTCCGAAGGAATGCGGCGAGGATCCAATTTCCGTTCTGACGCCAGCCATGACGTCATCGATCCAAAAAAGGAGAACAACAGGATTTCACTTAAGCTGTCGCAGTTGTCGATTGTTTCGGCTAGCGCCACCCTCGTAGCAGGGAGAACCGCTACCCAGAGTAGGGCCAGTTTGAAAGCGCTAGGCATGGATTGAAGGAATGTAGAAATAGCTGGCGGTTTTCTGCTGGGATACGTTAATAGAATACGCTTCCTGAGGCCATTCTCTATTGATTCCCGGAGAGGTGATGGAGTGAAATTTCAGCAAATATATAACGAACAGGTGTCAATTTACTCGACGTTACTCAATAGCGAGAATACTCCACGCATTCCAGCTAAACCGCAGCTTTGAGATATTTTGAATCTAACAACTCAGGGTGAAGGGTCGATTTTCACGTGTGATTTCGGTAACCCTTCCAAGGTATGCAACAAATTAAATAAGGGTTTGGTGCTCGACAAAGAGGCATTCACAAGATACCGAGCATGCTATAAACAGGAAAAGCAGCCAAAATTAGAACTATTTTTAATGAAGCGTTCTTTTCTTGTAACCTCATGTCACGGAACGCGCGAAGAGCCTGACAGGGCATCAGGATGTAGTGCGCCTACAAGGCACATGAAAAAAAAATGAAAAGAAACTTTGACGATACAACGCACGTTCAGCTGCGAGGCGCGTCCTTAGCACCTGCCTGGGGTCTTAGTCATGGTACAGCATCGTGATGTGTGAAATGGTGGAG
>MU912279.1:0-26207 GCA_036418165.1 Cooperia oncophora
ACTCTGTACGTAGGGGTATTGATTATCATAATCGAGGTTCTGACACTTTCTTAGGCATGGAGTCCATTTGGGGCTATTTTGGCCCCGCACGCAGGCTGACAATGATGTTAGTACGAGAGAGCTTTTGCACCAAATTGCGCTATATTAAAAAACGAACGTTTTATTCGTGATCAGGGCATCGAATAACCGCCGTAACCCAAGTTTCAGGGGACTTTTCTTCAATAGCGAGCGCAATGGTCGAGTAAGGTCCATTTGTGGGCCATTACCGCATAGAATGTGCCCTTGAGGGCAGTTGAGGGCAGCTATACAGATGTAGGATTTATACGATTGGCTTAACAGAATTCCGTGACCTCGGACAGGCGCTCCGTGGCGTCTTTTCCAAAGAGGGTACCCCTGTAAAGCCCTATCGAGCAACAACATTCCGTCCCAAACGCCTTCCTCGCCCGCTGGCCCACAAACGGACGACCGTTCTTGACGCTCGTATTCATTCATTTGCTGAGAAAATTATGAAGCAAAGGGTTTGGTATGAAGCGGCCGTGATGCTGCATGCATATACTCGAAATCCCTGAGATCGTGTAGGCGGAGCATTCGAACACTGTGAAGAACTGGTTACTAGTGGAATATTCCAGTCTGAGACAACTGTCATCTTGTTCTGTGTTGGACAGAGACACGACAACGAATGTGTCGAGGTTAAAATATCGCAACAGAAGCGTAAACGCCTCAAGTATAAGTTGAAACACGCGGCCACGCCTACCCGATCTCAGGGATCTCGAGTATATATGGGTACACATATGCAGCCGTACTTTCGGTAGCGGTCAATGGCAAGATGCCTACGAACTCGTCCGAAATCGATTCTCAAGTCACCGAGAACGGAGGCTCTCCCTTCGTAGGATTTTGACTGTTTCACTCCGTTCTTTGGCCATTTACCCACTACACAGTGCCCTACTAGCATGTCAGGCCGAGCGGGAAACCATCGTGCGAACTGCCTTTGAATGGCGTAATCAGGGGTGTACACATTATTTTGCACTTAACAGGAAAGGATTAGGTCGAAGTGGACACTTGAAATGAGATGTATACCGGCTGATGCGCCTTTGGACACTGATTTCAAATCTGTCCTCCAAATCTGCTAAGCGATTCTCCGAGCAGAATTATGGAGGCTTGTTGAGCAGATCACTGCTCGAGATCACCAGTGCTCTAAATGATGGGTGAGCTCGTTGCACATGTGAGTCTATGGCGTAGTGGAGAAGCGAGCGCCCTCATATTTGCAAGGTCAAGGGTTCGGTACCGCAATTCCTTGTTTTACATTTCTCAAAAATGCTTCCTGCACATCTTAAAAGCACTTTTGCAAGGCTAGGCAGACCTGTGATCGACAGGAAAAAATTTCCATTTCCAAGGAATTAGAGCCATTCTGGCGCACTCCTGAAAGATACTCCTGATTGGTTCGCGGCGGTATTCGCTGCGTGTTGTGTTGTGTCGCCAAACTGATTTCAAACCGGAAAAAGCTCCATATGCTCCACAGAGATTTCGATCGTCGATAGTGCCAGCGACTTCGCAGGAATTTGTGACCTATCCAACACAAATCACCTTCAATTTTTTCACTACTTGTTCCGACGTTAAGCAGAAATTGAACCCCATCGGTTTTTGCTGCTGAAAGAACCCCTACATCATGCAACAAATCCTTTCTAAAACGTTCACCGTGACCTGAACGACCTCCCTTGTCAGTACAAGTCCAGCATAATCTATCTCATTCTCAAAATATTATACATTCGTATCTCAATTATCGAAATTGTTATTAGCGGAACCGCACTATCTCCTTCTTCGTCATGACTGCACAACATCTCAAAGGCATGTTACGTAGAGTGAAATTAGGAACATGACATGGCAATGGCATGGAGATGATTAACATGCAAGACCAGATGTGCTCCCGGAACTGCTCCTGTAGTTGTTGCATGTGGTCGGAAGGCAGGGATATCCGAGTGGTTGAGAGTGTAGACTCATGTTCACACCCCGAGTTCGATCCTTACCGAGGCACAAATCATGCCTTGCAAAAGTTGCGAAAATGGAGGCGTTACCAGCGTCAAGCCCAGGTTGACAGGCCGGCTGATGCAGGAAACCGTCACAACGGTCATGACAAGTCGCAAAAGTATCAGTGTTAAAGCTAGGACGTCACCCGGAACTAGTGCGCAGAACCATCGCCCGAGTTCTGTGGTCAGTATGCGAGGGCTACCGAGGGGTGAACGATCTCGGCTAAAGAAGCTAGTTTGAATTGGGACCTTGAACGTAGAAGCTTACCGGGAAGTCTCGTGAGGTTGCCCACTTCATGAGACCTAGGAATATCCAAGTCCTATGCCTTCAGGAAAATTGATGGAAGGGTGCGATTACCCGCGGGATTGGAGAAGGTGCCGAACTTTCCTACAATGGAGCAGAACAAAACGGAATGGCGTGGCCATAGCGGTGGCAGAATCCCTCGAGGACCTCGTCTACTCTGTAAACAGAATCAGTGATCGGATCATGGGAGTGAGAATGGATGCGAAGGAGGGGTACTGGACAGTAGTGACCATGTACGCACCACAATCCGGTTGCTCCGAAGCGGAAAAGGATGAGTTCTACCTAACCCTGGACGAGGCCATAAGATCGGTTTTGGAAGATGACCACCTCACCATAGCTGGGGATCTGAGTGGTCAAGTGGGAAGTGACAGAAGGGGTCTAGAAAGGGTGCAGAGGTCAAGGAATAGGGACAAACCGAGGGAGCAGCCCACCACTTAGCAATCTGTAGAACCTTCTTCGCGAAATGGAGGACCCAGAAGATAACCTACAGCAGTGGAGGGAGACAAACGGAAGTAGACCATGTCCTGTCAGAAGATCGTCTCTAACAACCGTCAAGGATATCAAGGTGCTACTTGGGGAAGAGTATGGCCCCCAGCCCAAGCCTCTCCTGGCAGACATCGCCATAGACCTCCCCAAGAAGACAAGGGTGAAAGCAGAGCGGAGAATTCGGTGGTGGAAAATGCGCAAGGTTGAAAAGGATATCCTCTATAGAAGAATACTGGAGGCTGAGCTCCCAGACCCACGTGGGTCAATCCAGGACACCTGGACCCGTGCATTAGAGGTCATTTTACAGTGTGCAAAGGAAGCCCTGGGAGAGACGCGCGGTGGCATCAGAGGAGACAAGGCAGCCTGGTTCTGGAACGAGGAAGGCCAGGAGATCGTCAGGCAAAAGAAAGAAGCATATAAATGGCAAAAGACAAGAAGCCCAGGTGACTTCGCTGCCTACAAGAGCTGCAAGCGACTCGCTAAGGCAGCCGTTGCTAAGGCCAAGAATACGGAAAGGGACGCCCTGCACGAGAAGCTGGAGAGTCGAGAAGGGGACAAGTTCGTCTTCCGCTTGGCTAAAGCTCGGCATCGCGCGGCTCGGGACATCAGGGTCATAAAGACTGTGAGGAGCAGCAACGGCGCCATTCTCAGGAAACCAGCCGAAGTCAGAAAGACTTGGAAAAAAAAACTTTGAGGGACTACTGAACGAAATATTCCCCCGCAGGACAGCCCACAAATAGAGGCGACGGCAGGTCTCATCACTTTCTGGACGTAAGATGAAGTCCGCCGAGAGCTAGGGAGAATGAAAGTTGAGAAAGCAGTGGGTCCAGACGGGGTACCGATAGAGGCATGGAAGGCCCTCGGAGACCTTGAGGTGAGCTGGCTAACAGAGTTCCTGAACAACGTAACAGCTGAAGGATAGATGTCAGATGCGTGGAAGAGCAGCACAATCGTTCCCATTTTCAAACAGAAACGGGACGCGACGGAGGGTTCCAACTACTGCGGCATCAAGTCGACTCCCCTTACCATGAAGCTGTACGAGCGCCTGGTCAACACTAGGCTGATGGAGCTTGTTCCTATCTCGCAGGAACAGTTCGGCTTCATGCCCGAGAGGTCCACCACCGATGCCATCTTCATCGCCAGACAGATAAAGAAGTACCGAGAGGAGCGGAGACCCTGTTATTATCCTTTCTGGACCTTGAGAAGGCATTCGACCGCCTGCGGCGGCCTGTGCTCTGGAGAGCGCTTACAGAACGTAACGTTCCGGGACACTTCATCTCCATGGTGAAGGATATGTACGATGGGGCTAAAGCAGCTACGCACCCCGCACGGCTTGACGAAGGAGGTAAACATCACGGTTGGGCTACCAAAGATCAGCCCTCAGCTCGTTCCTCTTCCTCCTGACACTAGTGTCATGGCCAAAGAACTCATGCAGGGACCACTCGAAACCACCCTCTACGCTGACGACATCGCTGTGATAGCGGACAGCAGGAAAGAACTCCAGGACAAAGTGCAGCGGTGGCAGGATGTGCTCGCTGAGAATGGACTCCGGCTGAACGTGAAGACCGAGTTCATGAGCTCCGAAGAGTGCAACGAACCCATCGTAGACTGCCATGGCGAGATCATTAAAACGATCGAGGACTTCCAGTCCCTGGGGAGGGACCTAGCAGCTGATGGCAGCGTGGACCACGCAGTGAAGGCCAAAGCAACGCAATCTGGATGACATGGAGGTAGTCCACCGGCATCCTGTGGGACCTTCGCTGCTCGAGAACGCTCAAGGGCAAGGTTTACTGGCGGTGTTGAGGCCTGCAATGATCTACGGCGAGTGCTGGCCTATCTGCAAGAACTATGGAAGGCGGCTCCATTCAGATGAAATGAGGATGCTGAGATGGACCTGCAGCTGGACACAACTCGACAGAGTCAGGAACGAGGACGACAAGACGATCACACAGACTGCTCTGATCCAGCTGAAGGCACGAGAGCAGCGACTGCGATGGTATGGGCACGTGCTGAGAAGGCCTGAGGACCACCCAATAATGAAGGCATTGGATCTCGAGGTAGAAGGCGAGCGACCACGAGGAGCCCCAAAGAAGAGATGGAGGAAAGTCATTAAGAAGGACCTCACTGAAGTGAAAGCCACGTCAGAAGATGCAGTGGATCGGAACAACTGGCGACGTCTAACAAGGAACAGAGGGCCCTGCGACGGCGTGGACTAACGCTAGGGAGAAGAACGAGAAGAAGAGTTGTTGCATGTGATCAGCTCCAGACGATAGGAAACAGTTGGGCTCTCTTGAATCATCTTGTTATCCACCCTTCCCGACCTCTCCCGACCGCTACCATCACGCCGCTGCGAGAAAAAAGAAACACTTTTGAACAAAAGGAACGCACTCCTAAAGCAGGTCCTGTGAAGAACTTCAACACCATGGTTTTTCAACGCCTTTAGCATCCATCTACGAACCGAAGTAGATTGCCTTCTTACAGCAATGAAAGCTATTAAGGAGGCATGCGGCGTTTGCGGATGCTTCGATGTGGCTTCGTCATTTTACGAGTGATGTGGTTGGAGTGCTCAACATCAACAGGGTACTGTTTGCACTGTCGGCTTGTCATCTTCCAATGTTTGTAAATGTCCAATAACTGCAATGTATTAAGTTGTCCGGAAAGTTCTCAGCGTTTTGGGTGTTTCACTTTAAACGATCGTAATTTTTTTAATGCGCATCGGATTTAATCGAAAAAGGCACTATTCGAATCAGGCACACTTTTGCCAATGTGACAGCAGTTAAGAAATCCATCAAGGAAAAAACTGGGTGATCGAAAATTCACGAAATCTACTAAGGTTTTTTTTGCCTGGTCCTGATTGATGAAGTATCTTCCAACAAGGGAGTTCTGAAATGTTTTGAAAAGTTGATAGTCGGTTGACAAAAGGTCTGAAGCATATGGCGGTTGAGGTAGAAACTTCCCACCCCCAATTCTTTCATTTAATGGATAGTGATTTTGTGAAACGTGTGGGCGGGGCGTTGTCATGCAAAGGAATCGGACCCTTTCTCTTTGATAAGTGTTGGCTGCATCTGACAAAATTTTCGGTACAATTCGTCAATTTCTTCACCAGTAGGGTTCTGCTTTGATGGTTGGCATGGTGATTAAAAAGTTATAGTGGATCACACCAGCCGATGACCAGGCCGTGACCAGAAATCTTTTTTTCGTTAGGGTTCGGCTTCAAAAATTACCTCGGTGGTTCGTCGAAATCCAGCCACTGTGGCGGAACGTCTCCTGTTATCATACATGACCCATTTTTCATCACAGGTGACAATTGGTCCAAAAACTGGTCGTTTCTGCTGCGCAAAGCAATGCAACGGAACTTCGAGACGTGCCGATTCCTGCCGGTTCTTCGATTTGTGGGACCCGATTGTCGAGTTTTTTTAACCTTGCCCAATGCGTTTCAGACCATCTGCAACAGTGGATTTGCCAAGGCCTAGCTCTTCTTGCTATCTCTCAAAACATGTTTGGGATGGGTCAGCCTCCAAAATCCCCCTAAAACCTCACTAAAATCCTCGTCAGATATTGCTTTAGGTTTACCGCTTCGAGGTTCATCTTCAAGGCTGAAATTTCCAGAACGAAATTTGTTGAGCCACTGCCGCACAGTGCTTTTTCTAGCACTATTGGGCCCCCACACTGGTTAATTTGTTGAGCTGTTTCGATTGCGGATTGCCCCAATTTATAGTCGAAGAAAAAAATCGTCCGAAGTGCTCTTTTCACATGCTTGAAAAAATCTTAAAAAAAGGGGTTTTCAAGCAATGGTGAAAAGGCAATTATACCATCAGATAGCGCAAGAAATTCTCTACAGGATGTGCTACTGAAAAGCAAGGCAGAATGAGTTTTTAATCAGCAGTGAATGTACAAAAAATAGGTGCACAAAACGCTGAAAACCTTCCGGACAACCTAATAAATTACTGGTGATGGGTGACAGACGATGGTTCGCGCCGGTTTTCTTTGTAGTTTTTCTCGAATCAGGTCCATCATTGTGTATGCCTCTTTCCGTGGCATGGTGCATACGGCCAGCTGGGGAAGCAACGTCTGGGATGGCTTTATATAAAGGTTTATCGCACGTTTGAAGATTCCTGAACTCATACTCTCTTCTCCTGGCGCTTTGCTTCAAGTCAGTCTGTTTTGCCTCGGTTTGTCTTGTACTGTTAATCGTACCTTAAATGAAAGGAAAGGCTATGCTTCCACCGGCGCTAAACCCTGGATTTAAGCTTTCTCATCGGCGTGCGCATTCGATTTGAACAAAATAGATGGAATGTAGTCAGACTCCGCTCTATCACTTGAGAAGATGAGCATCGTGATCCACCCATAGCCTTCAAACATGGAATCTTCGAGCTGCGCTCGACAATACGCACTGAAGCCCCCTCCGATTTCGCTCTGACTCAGAAAGCTGAACCTTTCGATGTTGAAGAGTTCTGCAGCAAACAATGCCTGCCAGGTGCCCTTTGCCTTGGACTGGATTGACCAATAAGTGAGGTGCTTTTTCCCGGGCGATTCAGAGCTAGGAACTGATTCTGTGAATACCCATTCCATCAGGAACTTTTTTGAGAGCAAGAGTTTCATGCGGAATCTTTGTAGCGAGATTTTAAACTACTTTCATCATGTAGAGGTGATGTTGAACGAGAATGCGGAGTCATTCAATGAGCTCTAATGTTCCAGTTTATCTAACTCTGGTATTCGCGAAGAAGCTGGTTCAAAAAGCTTCTTACGCTTGTTTATGCGGACGACATTGGTAATTAATTTCTGTTCTTTTCAAAAAGCATATTTGTGTTAAAATTTCTGCTCAATTCCAAAACACTAGAGCTGAGCGTCAAGCTGACAGAAATAAGCGTCGTCAATAACGACTTCTGCTCTTAACGAAGTATTGGAGCAGCAGAATCAGCTTGAAAGTTGCAAAGTGTATGGTCAAGGGACACTTCCTCTTCTATCGACTAAAGGTCTTTTCCTAGGTTCAAAGCTGAGATTTCCTTGAATATGCATCACAATGCCCTTTCAGGTTCGATGATGAGCAACCGCATGCACAAACTCGACACGGCTCTGACCTCTAGCAAACATGAAAAAAATTAATGTTGAGGAACATTCTGACCCCTTTATTAGCTTCCTACAATACGAATTAAATTTCTGTGGGTAGACCCATTTAGGAGTTTTCTAATGGAACTCTGTGAGCGAAAGAACCTTTTTTCGACCGTACATAGAACGCATCCTTCTTGATCACGCACTACATAGAAGAGCTCCGTGATATCTGCAATAGCAAAACATCCATGGAAATAATAGGTTATTCCAGAAGCTCGTGACATTTCCAGAGTTTTTTTCAGGTTGCTTCTGTTCCAGCGGGAAACAGTTCTGATCAACAAGAATTATATATCACCTTTATCGGCATTTTGTCGCCATCCATCAAGCAGAGAGTAGTTCCCTTGATTCCAGAAGCTTTCTAGTCCCATATCGGGAAAGGTAGTCTTTTTGAGGTTCTTTTGAAAATGGTATTTCACTCGGAAGGCGGCGAAAGATTAGTTTAGTTGGCACTCAGGAAGAGCTAAGTCACGGCTACACGACGACACTAGAGCAATACACCAGCTGAGCCTGAAGGTCTCGAGCAGTGTCATTTTCCAGATGTGTGACCCTAAGCTGCGGTGGAGTAGGCGAACATTGCTGGTTGTAGGACTAAATGAGAATTTTCATTCTCCCTCCGCAGCTCATTACAGGAAGACTCGCTGGTTACAACAGCGTTGAGAGGTATCACCGCCCTACTGGATTGATAGGATTGCACGACCCACTCTGCCCGTGGAGGATCTAGTCAGTGGCGGTTCCGAGAGTGGTTTGCCGAGAGACATCCTTCATATCCAGTCACAGTCGTTATTCAACCAGTCTGTACGGCAGGAGCGGGAGAGAAGTTGTAGGCAATATCCTCATGACCTTCTCCTCGAGCATCGGTCAATTCGCGAGAAAATACGAGCGAACGTCAAAACCTTTTTGAGGAAGAGAGGACCTCTCCCTTTTTGCTTCTGGAACAGTCAAGTGTAAGGACTAGATAGCGAGTTGTTTCGTACCAAGTTGTTTGGTTTTTGTTTCGTTGGTTCTAATCTAGGGACGTAGTAGGTCTAAATCCGAGGCAGATGGCCTCTTTGGACGAGGTTTGCCTCCAAAGTAGAAGTCACTTAAGCGAATATGGAAGGTAGCATCAGGACCTAAATCACAGCAAATGCCGCGGATGGCTCCTCTCATGTTGTGATTTGGTGGAAATTCATATAGCGAGATGTAAAAGAATTATGAATTTCATTTACCGTTTTGAATATGACAACAACGACTGCGAGTAACGGTAAAGCAACTATAGGATGCTCACTCAACACAGTTCCTAACTAGATCTCGAAATAGTTGCAAAAAGATCTGATACGAGTTAAGAGGAATGTGGACAATCCAATCAGTGAGGAAAGTTGATTTTTTTTTCATCTCGGCACAGCACCTAGTTTCGGAATAACAGAAACTTTACCTTCGAAAACATGCAAGCAAAGCCGTCAAGCAGAGCACCTCACAGAGCAATTCTTATATAACTGTATGGTACGCATCGAAACGTTTCATTTTTAGGCGAAACAAGTTTTAAGTAGGGGGAAATCCTTACATATTTGTTTAGAGAATGGTATTTACCTGATGATGAAATCCATTCCTTCGCTCATTCACTACAAGGCTGACGATGGAACTGGTCATAAATAGAGATGCTATTAGAATGGTGCATGAATAGATAGGTTTTTCTCCTTCATCTATCATCTCTAGCAGTTCGTCCCACAAGTCGGAAGACTCGCTTCCCTCTACCTGCCAAGAGACGTGTGATCGAAATTTTCCTAAAATGAACAGGATGAACTGTTTCCGAAGTGAAGGAAGATAGCAACTGCCGTGATAATAAAACTCCTTCTCCTAGATTAATATTCAAACTTCGTCCTTGTAAAGTCGATCGAATTAGGTCAGTACACCACCTTCACGAAGTACAATGTTTGTCACTAGATTTGATGCCACGAGAGCGCTTTCAGTCATGTGGAGAGGCACAATGAAAGAGACTTCGCTCCAGTCCTAAAATAAACTCAGTAGGACAGGCGTGCTTCAGACACACCAACTGTGCTCAATGCTCATTTATATGGGTAGTGATAATCTGGTTGATTAGCACTTCACCAATTGATAAAAAGTGATAACCTGACCAAATAACAAGTTACCGCTAACTCAAAGTGAATTGAAGTTGATCTAGATGTTTCAAAATGGCTTTAGACTGTTTCGGAGGAGTTTTTATCGAATCTTAAAGCTTTGATGCTGCCAGAAGACCATTGCCACGTATTTTCCAACTTCGTGAATTCAGAATCTTGAGAAGCGTTAGTTAAACTGGGTCAAGGGTCAAACGTCGAGATAAAGCGTTCAGACATGCAGCCCAATTGTGGCAAAGCGTTAAGATTACAGCGGAAAACCTCGCCAGGGAATTGATCAGAGAATGTTAATGTGCAAACCCCCAAAAAATTAAAAACAACCATTTCGGACAGCGGCACGCTCTGAACGTCTTTCCTCACATATCAATCCTCAGCTAGCTAAGAACACCTCATTGCTATCCTTTTGTGTTAATTTTTTTTGATAATTTTTGTTCGTAGTTCTTATCCTCGTTTCGAGTGAAAACATTCACGGAAGCTGAACTACGTTAGTCATCAATGATACGGAGCAGGCGAGGTATTTGAACAGGGCATAGAATGGTTTACTTGTTGGATATTTCGGTTTGAGTCACCTTCATATTGTTCTCGGTTGTGTTAAAATGAAGTACATCTTTGTAGACATCACATTCACCGCCGCGTTCATTTGAAGTACGCAGCCAAGGCTAGCACATTTCAGGGATCGGGTTTAACTGGCCTTATACGCATGATGGATGTCTACAAAAATATCATAAGCAGCAGCAAATGCCTTACTTGGTGCTTGAGTACGCAAACTTTACTGAAGTGTTCTTGGAGTTTATCCATGAATAAGACAATAATACAAAGGAGAATTGACAGTATCTGGTAGGATCAGTCATCCCACGACTTAGATTCGGTGACTGCGTGTGGTGCAATAGGAAAACTGGTGCAGTAGTATTTGATCAGTGTAAACTAAATGGCTTACGCTGCTTTGGCTGGTCACAACTCCACCAACAATCCAAGGCCATCTTCTCAAAACGGAAGCTGGTATATTCGTGTTTTCATACAGCTCCACCTACAAGTAAAATGAAACGTATTACGGGACGAAAAAGAACTCGTCAAAGGACTGGTTGGTTTTCGGTGAATTTTTGGTGCATTTTCACACTCCCTTCAGAAATCGTAAGAATGAAGTAGCGGATAGAATACTGAGAAACGTTCCCAGTAGGTGTCAGTTTAGTAGAGGCAGCACCACCTTCAGATTAGCATGATTATCAAATTTAAGTCGACAGCCGCATCGAGCAGTCCGTGCACTCCAGCAGGAAACTCACATTGCCACACGCAAGATGCAGTAGAGTACACAGGTGCACCGCGACTGCGCGCTAACATAGCTGTTTTTCTCAACATTGCTTTTTGGCGTCTAGCGGAGGTACTGTCTGTCGATCGGTATCGGCTGACAGACAATTCTAACGTCCACGCGGCGCCAGTAGAAGTAACGCACGTGGAATCGCGCGCTCGGCTTCCACATGAGGGCCTAGCTGAAGTCGATGTGCTCAGTACGCCTAACTGACTAGCCAAGTTTACTGCCTTTTGGAAGAACTTCTGTAACAGTTCGAACAAATTGTCCGGAACTGAATCCATACACTTTTCTAAGTTTCTAGTTCTTGATTGTGGTACAGTGCATACTTTTGGGCTCATTCTGTATCTCAATCTTGCTACCGACTTTTCTACAGGAGTAAGGGAGATGTCACCTGTGCAGTATTTGCGAAGGATGTGGTTTGTTGAACTCTCGTCTTCTGCTGATATCAACGCTCAAAAGCGTAAGCTATTTTTTCCAGGGTAAGCGCCAGCCTTCGGCAAGCAATGATGTCCATCTACACGACACTCTGGAGGGGCCGCCGCTTATAGTTCACAGCATGGCAGTCAGTCGGTGGTGGTAAGAGCAGCGCGGCATGAACATCCGCCTGTATACCTTATAGGTGTGATTAAGTATGAGTTGCGACAGTATGATGAGACGAGCCAAATGATCATGAGCAAAATTTGCTTCTTCGAACCTATCGTCTGGACAATATGGCAAGTATGGTGGCTAGCAACAAAACGAAGGACCAGGCGAGGTTTATTCCGAGTGACGAGCATAAACTTTAAATGCTAGTTCAGACTCTAACCCGTCGAACTGCTCCATTTTTCATTGTGTGGGGCTTCTGCGAAGTGGGCGGAGCTTTTCATACCGTGTGGAGTAGCCAAAAATGTAAGAATTTGAAAAAGGATTGAAATTATGCAAAAAGACGCAGAAGTAGGCGAGCTCTCAAGGGCTGAGCTCAGAGTGTCGGTGCATAAATGGCTGTGAAATAAAAAAGTTGTAAGATCTCACGAAAATTCCAAGTTTGCAACAAATACTACCACTTTAAAAAATGGGAGGAGTCGGGCATTCGTCGATGCACTCCTCTCCTCCACCGTTCATGTGCGAAGCAGCGAGAGTCAAAAAAGAAACAGAAGTCATGAAAAAAAATTCAAAAATTTTTGACCGTGGTCTAGTAAGCATGGCCATCAGGGCATCATGCGGTGGCCTGCGAAATCTGTTCGATTAATTACCCGTTTCAAAAAGTGTGGTGAATATGGTTAGAAAAGTGGTAGTTTTCCGTCGGAAAGTGGTAATTTTTCGTTGAAAAGTGGTAATTTTGGTTTTGAAATTGAAGTGAAATTTGTGTGAAAATGGTGAATTTGAAGTAAAGTGGTATCTAATCGGGTAAATGTGTGTCTATCTGTTTGTCACGAAATTCTTAGCCCTGGACGAAGCATTTGTGAGACATTAATTGCAAAGGATGAGAGGGGACGGACTAGAGATGGGTGACAGGAAGCGATAACAATAAATGGAATTCGATAAGGGCGGTGGAAAGGGAGGGCCACCAAATTCAAGTGGCATCTGTAGTAATGGTAGGACATTGATCCCAAGATACGATGTAAAGTTAGGAACAAGAACATTATCGGTTGAGGCCCATAAAGTGTTAATCGATGACACGGTCTGGTGAGGGGTATCAGAAATTAAGCGATACTTGATACACAGCGCGCATCACAAAGACAGTAGTAGTTCGTTTCAACAGGTAAGATAGGGAATGTAACGGGCATATGGAGTTGCAAGCCAAGTGCGCTTTCTATTGAGATCGAACAATAGCAAGCGCAGGGGTAGGTCGCAAATATTCTGGAAGAGAGGGGGCGGTCAAAGGTGCGGTGTGAGGATGCGCTCTCGGTGGTTAGCTCATATGTACGGTTTGCTTCATGATGCGCGCAACAGCGTTAACCACCCAACTTGTTTTTTAACAGAGACAAATGAGCATTCCCTGTTTACTACCAGCTAGCTGGTGGCGAATTTCTCCGCTTGAACGGTGGAACCGTAAGTGGGGCTGTGTTTGCGGTACTGGCAGCTTCCTACGGGGCATACGCTGGCACCATTTCGTAATCGCAACCCGAAATGGTCCAGTTTCTGGAACTCACGATCAGGATGAGTAGTTGAGCTACTTAGTACGCTAGCTAGCTCAGTTAAAATGCTTTCAACTTCGCTGGTGAATTTTCACCTACGAAGCTCTAAGGGCCCATGCAGCTAACATACAGTGTTTGCAAGAAGAAAAAGCAGGAGTGCACAAAGTAGAGTTCGCTCTAGGGGGCTAATGCCGTTTGGACTCCAGCAATTTCGGCAGCGAGCTCATTTTTAAATTGCCTAAATTACCAAACCCGCTGAAATCATGTACACAAGGGTTATTTGACATCGTGATTACAACTATGACACTAATTCTTGGCGCTGGCGCCAAGAGATGACACTATGATTACCTCCTGCGCTCAACCTTAGCAGTGCGCAGATAATCGTAGTGTCATCCATTAGCGCCAGCGGCAAGAGTGAATGGTATATTCGTAACTAAAATATTAAACTACCCCTATATGCAAGTTTTTAGCAGATTTGGTGACTTAAGCAATTCAAAAATGAGCTCGATGCCGAAATTGCTGGAGTCCAAACGGCATTAGCCGCCCTAGGGTGTCGCAAGAGCTTTCGTCCAATGTTTGCGCTAGTTGTATACGGCTAGTTGCATGCCGCAGCAAAGCGCGAAGACTATCACACTTTTTCTACGCGGTTTATAACATCGCAACCAGCCGGGAGGCAAGAAACCCGCATGGGGGCACATCATCGTTGGAGGCTCTCCAGTAGAGGGGGGGGGGGTGTTTGGTCGCTGAAGGGATGAGGGTGGCACCTAGTCCGAATAAAAATTTTTGATAAATGATTTTTCTTGTTTCAGGAACGCCATGGGGGAGGAAGGGGTCGTATTCGCCTTCTGGCCTACTGAGGAAGTCTTTTGACTTTCCGTGATTCCTCCTGCATCATATGTCACTACATACCTACCACCCTCGAATAGTGATTCATTTAGGAAGAAAACAGGCAGAGGTAGGAGCGGTGCAGCCTGATACCAATTGAGTGATTTCGGTGATATAAGCTGTACTCTATGAAGGGGCAGCTTCACTCTTTTGACGCCTTTGAGCTGATTCGGTTCTCGCACAGCGGTTATCAGGGAATGGAGTTCATCCGCAGGCCATGTCCTAGTGTTGGAGGAGACGGCGCTTATAAAAAGCTGGTTGCTGTAGACAGTTGTCAGTCCAGACAGAGATTTGAACCCAATGTGCCACTGCGGACAGCACAAGAAAAATCAATCCACCCAAGGCGGCGTTCATACCTCGCGACAGCAGCGGCGATCGCTGCGATCGCCGCGATCGTCGGTACATGGCAGAGCGCGCCCCAACGCTATTACTTGCGCTCCGAAGGTTTTTGGGAAGAAGCGATCAATTTTCATGCTTTTTTCCTTTAACTGCAATTCTCTTAGATACTGAAGCTTGGTTTGACACAAAGAGAGGTGAATCCAATTTTCATTTCTATATACAAATGAGCAAAAAGCGTGATAGCTCCATTTAGGGTGTTTATTTTTTCTTTTTTCATTCGTCGAACTTATACATGAGGTTATAAAGTTTTCACCTGTCGATGTTGCATAAAATGACTAGCGTTTTGGTTCCTAGGTGAGTTTCTTTCTAATTCTTTTTTTTCTTCGTTGTTTTAACTCGACTTGTGAACTATAAATGCTTTGGAAGTTGGAACATTTCAGACGATAGGAACCTTTAAGGCGCCAGCTTAAATTGAAACAATAAAAACAAAAGAAACAAAAAGAAGCTCACCCAGGAAATGGAGTTGGCCTTATCCTGACTCAAAAAGAGATAAAACCTCCTTACCTCATATTTCTGATCTGCTTACGTATAGAAAGTTGTAAGTTATCAGTTAGTAGCCATTATTCAGAGAAATGAAGGTCTCACAAGTTGGATTTCCTTATTTATCAAGCGAGCAGTCCATAATTGCGTTGGGGCGCGCTCTGCCACGTACCGACGATCGCGACGATCGCGGCTGCTGTCGCGAAGTATGAACGCTGCCTAAGCTCTGCCCGTACCGAGAACTGTGTATCACAGTACGTCCAAAGCCAAGTCTGTGGACACTCCAATATTCGTTTGTGGACTAAATAACCGGTTTGATGTCCTTATATGTGATAACAGTATGCAATGACGTGGATTTAAAAAAAAGTGAAAAATGACCTTTATTCCAGGATACTTCTCCATAACTTTTTCCACAGTCTCTCGTTGTTTTACATTATTGTGCGGATCTATTAGGAGAAAACGGCCAGCTTCGATGCGAGAAATCATAGACGAAACTGTGAATGAATGTTGCATTAGTTTTGCATTTTCTTGTGAAGTTCAGACAGAAACTCCACAAAACTCACCTTGTACGGAATGATTAGATCCTGGATCGGTGGGAATGGATTGTATCATTAATGCAAATGCTATTGACAAGACCAGAGGTAGAAGAATCTGAATGATTGCACCAACATTCTGAATAATGATGCAGTTTCATCGCAGCTGAACAGAGCTGATTCTGTGATAGTTATGCAGGAGTAGTCACAATGAAATTTCGCTCATTTGATATTCATTAGCCATCATGAGTCGCTTGGTCTGATAACTATCACAAAATGGTACTATGACTCACGGGTACTAATTTTTCAGACTGCTGATCATTTAAGACTACTCATGGAGCACGACCAACCGTTACACAAATATACAGGAGGGGGGCACAAAAGGCATTTCGACCGAGTAACATATCAGCAAAGTTTTCGCAGCCCAGACAAAGGTGGATACGAGTACCAGGGCGGAAGATACCCAGTATGTTCCTCTATGAGCAGGAGCTGGCTCTCACCCATCAGCTTCATGTACACCAAGATATGAAGTGATTTCCAGTCGCAGCCTGACTGGAGAAGACCTTTAAAATTCATGTCACCTCCAAACACAGCTGTGAATCTCCTAGTATCGAGTCACCTATGGATAGCTACCTGGAGAGCAGTACTCTCGATCTGGAAGACCTCCATCATCGAGCAGCTCCGGCAACGCCGCAACGGTCTAGGACATCATCTTCACCTCAGTCGCCAAGGCGCCAGTTGATGGTGGGACCTGACGTACCTGCGATGGAGAGACCGAATTTTCTTCGTGATCTCCGGACTGAAGGATAGCGCTGGCGGTCACATCGAGCAATTCGAGAAGAATATCCTCTCCACATGTCGTCGCCCGTACCTTCTTGGAAACTTTGTACTGCTACAGGATTGGGTGACACCACATGGGATCAAAGGGCGTTGGGAAAACTCTTGCCTACTTGGAATGGAAGAGCGTTGAGTACCTGAGGAAGCTGGAATATGTAAGCAGGTCAAATGACGTAAACCCCTCAATTGCCTGGTTCGGGCGGAGTTCAATAGGGTGGTCTACAGTGGCGGAGAAATCAACGATCTCGCTGAACTCAGGCGCCCACTCAAGGTGCATGGCAGCCTCCTCGAAGGCGCTCCTATAGAAGGCTTTGGCGGAGTGTCGTGATAGTGTTCAATATGCTCCTTAATATGGTGGTAGAAATGTCCGATAAGAATTTAATAAAAGTGTAACCTATGGCGCCCCGAAAGTCAAGGAAGAAAAAAGTCTTTTTTTGGCCCCCCTGTCATGGTCCTCGAGTCATGCCGAGCGCTGCGAAAGAAGCGACGCATTCATGGTCATTTGCACTAAGACCTGACTAAAGTAGGTTAACGGCACCATCCATGGTAGGAGCGCAATGTCACTGATCGATTCACTCGAGATAGCCTCGTGGGAGGTCTGATCCACTCAGTCCCGTGTCTGAAAACCCGACATTGTGCAACTCTCTCAACGCCTCCATAGTCTTACTTCTATCACGGGCTGGTCATGTCAAGCAAACTGATATCGTACGCACATCAGTTCGCCGGATTCCGAGAACAAAGGATCAAAATTAGTGTTTAATGTCATTTCTCAAACCTACGTTCCCCCGCTTCATCGCATTTTTCGTTCGATTGCACACAGCCAACAAAAAAATGAAAGGAACTTTCAAAAAGCTGTCAGAGGTCGATCATGCAAAAGGTGAGGAAAATGGCGTGAGTTGGATCATGTCCAGCGGTGGAAAAGTCCAAGCAACCGCGAGAAACTCAGATACCGTGCTCAGCCAGCAAGGTGTCATGCTGGAGCTAATAATATCAATCCGGGCTGGCTAGTGTGAACCGGAATCCTCCTACTAAAGCTGCGTCCATACTTAGCGGCAGCGTAGCGTAGCGCTTCCAGCGTACGCCAGCGGCAGTACCGGTTAGAGGATGGATATCGATCAAACGTAGCGCTGGTGAAACGCTAGCGTTACGCCAGCGTTTCACCAGCGCTACGTTAGATCGATACGTTAGCGTTTCACTGGCGTTTGAAGCGGCAGGGGAGTAGAGACTATGTGGCCGTCAGAGACGCGCAATCGATGCGTATAGTAGAGACTGAGGGCGAGTGAGAGACGCGCAATCGATGTGTTTTGTACCCTCCAGCTCTGCCATAGTCTCTACTCCCCTGCACGCTGGGAACGCTAGATCAATATCCATCCCCTCCCTGGCACTGCCACTGGCGTACGCAGGAAGCGCTACGCTGCCGCAAAGTATAAACGCATTGTCTCTCCAACGCAAGCAGTTCAGACCACTGTCATGTTGTATACGCTACGGTCGCGACATACTTATGTTGCAGCCGGCACATACCGACACCCGCAAAACTCTTGGCTACTTACTTCTCTATTCGTTCAATTCCATGAGGGTCAATAGGAAGATAAAAAGGATGGAGTATCCGTCGCTGATCATTCCCTTTGTGGGAAGCGGTACGCTTTCTAGTTCCATTCAGAATCGAAGCGCTTATTAATGAGATGTGATCTATACGAGACCAGTCGTTTTACCAGTCAGTGTTTTCATCCTCCCAAACGAATCGCGTACCAACTTACCGACCCCGGATAGTGGGAGGCTCAGTTGCCTAGGCGGGCGTCGACTTGGGAATCGAACCGAGGACCGCGCGGTGATAAGCGCGCCACTTGTGACTACATCTACTCATCCTCCGCTTGCAATAGGGAGACATTCAAGGATGTAGCCCCGACCAAACGTTTGTCCTGGAAGCTACTACGCAGTTTCGCTACCATACACAGGGTGCAAATTGTGCGTTTTCAGAGACCATGTCAGAACCTCAAGGCAGAGTGCGCGTTCATTCGACGTTTCCTCGCTTCCATTGGCACTCACTGTCGCAACGCCCAACTTCATTTCTAATGGCACTGGTGGTTACAGCTGTATGCTACAAACTTGCTTCAAATCGAAAGAGCAGAGCGGGTGATTAGGACAAAGGCTAGAGAGGTAGAAGTGAGATCTTGTTCGACCGAACCCCTTTTTTGCCCCAACTGATTATTTTTCAAGGCTAGCTCTGCATTCAATAACATATAATTTTGTCAGCGTTGACAAGTGAAGGAAGGAGATGCTTATTATTATTATTTTATTCCGTCCCTCCTTCTTTCAACCGAGAAGAGAAGTCTCTTTCGCCTACTGAGAGGTTTCTTAAGTATGGTCTAGTCACGAAGATTCTGTGAAAGATGCAGACGGTAACAGATGGTAATGAAGAAAACTACGATTTTTAGGCGAAAAGAGGATCCGTATCCGTGACTGCAGTGGCACCAAAGATTCATTTTTCTTATAACTTGACATGTTGCTATTGCATATGTAATACTGATCAGCTCACCTCTGTGACAATGACAGGGATACAGAATAACGTGAGTAGCAATTTTTTCCACCATATAAAGTAGATCTGTTGCATTAGTAGACATGGATCTAAAAGGCAATTTGAGCATAGATTTCACTGCATGTAGAACATTAAAGGTTTAGTGAGTGTCACATCGATAGAAAAATCAATAATGTTCTGAACAAACAGGGAAATATTCTCTGAATGCTTTCTGCGTTGTCTTCATCTATGTCGATTGATTTTTCTTCGCCTTCAGCCAGTTCACCAATCCTTAAAGCCGGTGATGACTAACCATCTTACACGTTTCGCCCAAATTCACTCAGTATACGACAGAGGCAGAAGGGAAACGGAAAAGTTATCGAAAGATTGAAATTCACTTCAGAAAAACGGTTTCGAGAGATTTGGCCGACAATCCAAAACTGTCGATTTCAAGTTGGTCTTTCTTTTGTTCAAGCAGTGATAACAGTTCAGAAAAGCTGAAACAGTTGTACCTGTAGCAGCCAACTTCGCTAAAGTTTCTCGGTTGCATTAGCGAACAAAAAAAACTTGTCTGGGCCGCGCTAGTCTCCTCTATTTGACTCAGTTCAGCTTCGCCGTATCAGTTCAGTTTAGAGACGAACGGTACACTTACCATGAACAGCCGCTCCCCTGCACAAGATAAATGGCTCTGCAGCTGCAGCAGTGAGCCACTTTCTTCGCTTCAACGGCAAGATGCATCCTATCCTCGCTATCCTCAAGATGTAGCACCTGCACAGTCGTCAAGAGCTTGCAGGAAAAGACATACGAAATGGAAGAGAAGAACCAGTAAAGAGAAGGCACAGACAAGTAGCGCGTTTGGCTAGGATCAGGTGTGTGGCTGGCCACGCAGCAGCGCAAGGCAGAGTGAGGAGTTTTCACTAGGATGACCAATTCCTTCAACCTCGTTCTCGTGTGGTTTCCGGATTGAGAAAATGGCATAATATTGCGGCCGGGGGCTTCACCTCACACACGGCAAAGGATGAACGGAGGTGAGGGCACAAATTCTCTTTGACTGGTCGGAATGAACAACTAATTCTATTGACCACAAAACATTCGAAAAAGAGCCAGTACAAACACTGCAACCATGATGGCCCAACTTGGCGTCCCCTATCAGTCCTGGTAAATTGTTATGGTCCCTGGTAACCACCTAATATCGTTGCTTCCCACCCCTTACAGCACCTTCCAAAGCCCAGAGGCCTCCGTTGCAAAGAGGCCTCCGTTGCAAACCATGTAATGAGCTTTTGAACCAAAAACTCGGGATCCAGGAGACGCGCTATGAAATTCGTGACGCGTGCGCTCTAGACACCACTTCCTAATTCTCAGTGGTTTGTATGGTTATCCCTCCACCTTTCCAATCGCTCTCACATTCCGTCTTTCTCGGTCACACACAAACACCCTTCACATAGCCACACACCCTCACACACACATATACGGCGGATTACTTATATAGAGTTGGCCAATATGTAACAGCTTTTTTCGAAGTAGCGGCCATACTGGAGTGTAGGAGCGACAAGGTCAAGCCGTTCCAAAAGCTCTATCGCCTTCAGTTAAGAAGCTAGAACCGAACTGTCCCATTTTCTCAACATGTCTCTATGAAGTGATGTCTCTTGGGAAGACACAAACCAGGCAGAGCGTTCGAAAACATCTGATTTCGACCTCGCAAACAACCACCGTATCTGATACTGAATCAGCTTGTTCACAGAGATCCATACACGGAAATCAGCAGCGGGGGTCGGTGAAATGTTCAAAACCTGGTGAATAGGATCCGCAGGCTAGCCATCCTCAAACGGAAGCCATGCGGTGCACTTTTGCAGGATTTCACACAAATTCTCATCCTCAATCGCTTGAAGCAACTTTGGACCAATGAGCAGTGGTTAAGGGTCGCTGCTCGCTCATCCAGCCATCCGATAATCGCCGTGTCTTGAAACATTGAGTCCAACGCTGCAAATGCTGGTAGCTTCGAAACTTAGTATGGCAGTTTATTTCAACAAAACGGGACTCGAGAAGGGAGATTTGATGTATTCACCTGCTCCCTTTTTCTTTTGGTAGATGAAACTGAATTTGTTTCCCTTTGACTTCACTCACTGCAGCACCTTCGATGTGGTCTTTGACAACCTTAACTCAACGAGCATTGCATATTGCGTGAAAATGACTAATGATAGATGCAAGCTAACCTCTTCCGCCTGTGGAATCAGATCGTCGACTGTTTCGTGTTTGAATACAATACTGAGAACGTATCCAGGAGCAAATCTAATTCAGTCATTTGAAAGGATAAAAAAGGCGAAAGGGTGAATACAATACTTAGAGCGTATCCAGGAGCAAATTAATTCAGTCGCTCGAAAGGTTAAAAAAGACGAGATGGCTTTTTTTGGAAAATAGCGACGTTTGGAATTTCAAGGAACTCCGTTTTCATGAAACCAAGTGTAAAGTGTTAATCAATCAGTTATGCGCGGAGTGAGATAGCCTTCGTAAATCCCATTATATCAATGCAATGCTCATTCTCTACGCGATATCTGCATTCCTTGGTTCCCGCTTTTCTGAATTTCGGGGTAACTCTGGCGTTCATGCGTATGTTGATTGTGGCCACCAGTGACTGTTCGACTTCAAGTAATTGCATTTTCGAAGCTATGGTTAGGTGCCTATTCCCCTGGAAGCGCGAGAGGTGAACACTGATACGGACTGCATAGCACCTTACAAATGATACCAGTCGATACTGTCAGGTAGGAGAGAAAGTCCTGCGACCTGCTGACATGATTTCTAATCAAAATCTAATTCACTAGGCGACACCCCCAATCTACAGGATACGTGTATGTGCATCGTTTACGCAAGGAACCCAGCTCTCGTTTCCAACCGCAATGTTTCATGGAAAATCCATTGTGAAAGAGAGAACCGAGTCGCTACCATTTGGTGCGCTCCGTCAGACTGATGCGACTCACGTGACATTTCTCACGAAAATTTTCTCAACAACCGAGATCAGGAGAAGCATGATAGTTCTTAGTCAGATGCAGCCCCGAAACAATGCTAACGTAGTGGTGTTTACATTGGGATGCGCGTCCATGGTGTTGAGTAAACGTTCATCATTCTGTGCTGGTGGCCGACATACACACTGCCTAACTTTGAATAAAGTGACTCCAGCTTTTGAGCGCTAATACCATCGCGACCCTGTGGAATGGCAAGCAACATCCTTCCTGAAGGCAAAGCAGCTGTTAGCTCCCTCGACTACGACACAGTGGTCCTACAGGAAAGAAATTATGAAACACGTCGAAAAACCTTCACCTCTCGAAAGCCTTTGAGCCTTGCGAGCTTCTACAAGGCCATCACACCTGCCTGCAGACACCTCAGAGAACACTCATTGATCAGGTGCTCAAAATCTTTCCTGCTTTTAAGAACCAGAAATTGACATTGCAGTCTGATTGGGAGGAATTCTTTCAAATTCTGTGCACCCTATGGCGAATGAATGAAAATCAGCACGACAGCAGAACATTAATCATAATCACCACCACAATTGCACGACTGAGGGATCGCACTTGATGCAGAACGGCTAACCTTCCCACTCAGAAGCTTTCAAAGTCACAATAGAAAATAGCAGAGGGAGGCCAGCTATCAGCTTTTGAACTACGGTTCATGAGTTGTTTTTCACAGCTCGGCCTCTGATCATTCCACACACGCCGAATCCGTTCCACTGTCTTTTTGCTGGGGACTACAGTAAGAAGATGACATTTACGATGATGTCATCAGATGTATTGTTAAAAGAAGAAAAGCAGCGGTACCTTCTATTTTCTTTTTAATTTTTTTACTGCTTTCTCATTCTATTCCAATTCCCGTTAGATACGAAACCACTTTTCATTCCCAAACTTTGGAATTGCCCAGCTCCCTACCTTGCTCTTTTCTTTACTATCGTAAGTCTGCAAAATAGTGGGAACGCTTACTTGTTTTTCAGAAAGAATGGAGTTCCACTGCATACTGCGCGACCTAGGCTCATGATGTACACGAAATCACCCATAGCTTCAGCCTCATCCAAGTAATGCGTTGACAACAGAATGCACCTGTTATAGTTTGCGTTCATTCAGTTCAGTTCATTCAAGTTGAGTTCCTTAATACTTCAAGTAAATCACATTCCACAATGTTTGGGATCGAAGCTATCTCTCGTATTTGACACTGTTTGAACTAAAACTTGTCAACTCTACCGGTATGTTAAGGTGACAGTAACCCCTTCACAAGACTCCAGCCCACGTTAAGAAGAACCCTTTTCATGATACGCCTTCAATACTTGGGCAATTACAATACTTGACAAAAAGCCAGGAGCGCGACAAGCGGCGCGTGAACGGCGGCCGCTATAAACGGTGTCATATATTGCAGCGGCGTCCAGCAGGTCTCTGCCGCAAGTTGCTTTAGGCGGAGCATGGAGGAATTAGCCTACCCCACGGATGTGGATCCCCATCACCGCGCATGTTCTGGCGGGGAAACCGCTAGCCTCGACAGCTGGTGGATCGTTAGCCCCGGACACGCACCTCGCTGAGCGTACATTGTGTCTTTAAGAGGAAAAGATTGCTACCACACGAGAGTGTTAGCTCGTTCTGAACAAGGAATGTTGCATTGCCTCCGTATAATAACAGGTGATGAGGGGACGCGCGTCACCTCTGTACGTCAGTGTTGCAGCTCTTCTGAGGTATAGACGACAAAGATCATTTGCTAGGAGAACACTCATTTTGGCTGATTCTTCTAGGTTTTCTTGTGAATATCCAGAATGCTCCGAAAGCAGTCTCCGCTGAAACGTCAGGCTTATGCACCAACAAAGAGCACTTCGGATCTTATACTGCGCCGTAACTCTCCTCATCTTTGAAGTCCGACATCGCGGTTGCCAGTTTTTGGTAAGATAGAAAAAAATGTGGGCCGACAGTGAGAGAAAAGCGAAAAACGACTAGAAACACGAAACCGGATCCCTGATTAGAAGAGATCCACTGCCTTGCCTAGATTCGCTTATTTCTGTATTATAAGAAACTTAAAAACTCATTCAGGTCAGAATTTCCCTCCACCACTGAATGTTGTTGTTCCACAAAAGCAAGGAACGATCATGGATGTTTGCAATAACTAGCTCAAAAATATACGGTGAGAACTAGCGAATCTTTCACCAGCAGAAAAGCATATTTGCAAGGTCGATGTAATATCAATACGCATCATACATTGTGGGATGGATCGCATTTCACAGCAAGTGTTGCTTTCCAGAATACCACCGAGCAGGGATTGCTTGTACTCTCAGCCTCCCATTGAAGACGGCCGCAGCCTCAAGCATGTCGCAGTAACAGTACAATTTAGAGTAGTAAACGATATCAGATCTGACCTTACACTCAGTGCTCAAACTTAGAATAAATATTGGACCCTTGACTATTGAACCGTGACAGAATAAATATTGGACCCTTGACTATTGAACCGTGACACGGCTTGCCTAGAAATCCTTATGAATTCCAGAGACTTTTGTTACACTGTTGACAGAAATTGAAGCTCAAAAAGCTTTCATGTTGTTCTTATCTCCTTCTTCAACAGCGTTTGTTCTACTCGAACGCCGAGTCCTCTCTTCCGGTATGATGATGCAGCATCTCCTATCTGTTTAAAGAAAATGCCTGTTTCGAAGCATTGTTTTCAGTGTTACTTGGATCGTTTTCCAGGCACTTCAGACTACAGCTCTGTCTAACAGACAGTTCGTCCTCTGCAACAAGTGCATAGCATCAAAGGTGCGCTTCTCGCATTTCGTCAGTTATAAGAGCCATACCGAATTTCGCACTTATAAACTCGATGCGCATGCGGTGTAAACGCACGAGGTCCGTCAAACAACGCAATATTTCCGTCTCCATCACACTAAAACGATTGTCATCTTCCTTGGTAGCAGGACAGCACTGTCCCCGTATAGTGCAACTGTTTTTACGACGGATCTGTATACTTCCATTTTGCAGAAAGCATGAGGCATGGACAGCCACGCAAAGCGTGTTGCACGAGCATGTGCATATGTGTGTTACTTCTGCATCCAAAAGCGATCAAGCGCAGTTGATCCTAGATGCGAATGTTTTTGTTACAAGTGATTAAGTTGCAGCGATCTTCCTGGAGCCGAGCTCATTTGCATCGTATGCCAAGTACTAGGTCGCAACGTTGAAGCTGTATCCAAACTTCGTCGAAAGGTCAACCAAGCTTGCACCGTCATTCAAATATGTTCTGTCTTTCAAATATGTTCTCATCTACACAGACAAGCACCACATAAGCTGCATAAAAAAGAGTTGAAGAATCTTTTCTTTGAGCATCCCGTGAAATAGCATTCATTGACAGCGAAAAAGAGTGGACAGAGCGCATACCTCATCTCTCCTCGACAAAGGTAGAGAACTCCGTCAAATTCTGCAGAAGCACTTAACTATTTTGGTGGCAATGGTGTTCCCATCTCTTCGGGAACGTCGTGCTGTCGCGTAGCTTTAAGCGGAACGCCGTCAAATGCCTCCGCTAGGTTACAGGGTAGAAGGGTACATGCAGCCCTCTTTCTCGTGAGGTTTTTCCAACAAGAGTCGGCACGTTTACGTCCATAATGCACCAGCATACCACGAATTCACACTGTTCAGTGGAGAGCTGGAAGATATTATACACATAATTATCAGCAAGTCGCTAAATGGTTTCATTAGTGTGCGAGAGTAGGCGAAAGCGAAGTAGTCCGTGCGATCTGCATTCCGCGATACTCCCGAGTCAGGATCGGGGTGCTCTGCAGCCAACCCTCGATAACTTCTTCTGTCCAAAGTCTCACTGAACGGCTTAACTAACCACTCTGCTAAATTAAGAGCTTCCACTAAGAAGCCCCATTTTCATGAGCGGCTTCTGTTTATATTATTATTGTGATTATTGTTATATCAGTCGGATCACCCGGCAGCCGCCGGGTGCTCCTCCTTCTTTATCACGGCCCGGCTTTGTCGGGCCGGCCGGGCTTCGCCATGCACTGTTTCCTTAGGCAAGGTAGAGTGTGCAAAATAACCGTCACAGTGCATTTTCCAGCATAATTTCCCACTATATATATATAAT
>MU912279.1:28730-40739 GCA_036418165.1 Cooperia oncophora
CTGACGCCCCTTATCCCATCTTATCAGATTCTGGCAATTGTTGTCACTAACCTAGTGTTCCTCTCCTAAACCCTACATCGTATTTTGGAACCAACCTCCTACTGTTGCTGTGACCCGCGTGATGGACTCAGTGACCATACCCTTCTAACATCCCTCGAATCTTATCAGCAGCTGACAGTTCTTGTCATCCACCAATAATGTTCCTTTCCCATACCCTACATCATATGTTGGAATCAACACCTGGCTGATGCTGTGACCCGCATTACGAATATGGTGAGAGTTCCATTCTGAGGCCTCTTATCAGATATTATCAACTGATATCACTTCCTATCACCCACCAATAGTGTTCCCGTCACACCCTCTACGTCACTTCTTGGAACCAATATCTCGCTGCTACTGGGACCGGCGCTATGAATTTCGTGTCAAAGAGACAGACGCACACGCACGGACATAGTCGATTATATATGGTAGAATTGTAACCGTTGTCCCAATGTAGCGCTGAAATCTATCCTTTCCATTCTTTTCTCGGAGTTAGTACCAAAAATCTCCATAACCCTCA
Organism: Cooperia oncophora; assembly: GCA_036418165.1. Lineage (NCBI taxonomy): Eukaryota > Metazoa > Nematoda > Chromadorea > Rhabditida > Trichostrongylidae > Cooperia > Cooperia oncophora. Next base: position 29,290 of record MU912279.1, read on the forward strand.
CACGAAAATTCAGCAACCTGTTAGAGCAGCCTTTGAAGCATCCTACCGCTTGATGCGTTCTCCACTACTGCAGGTTTCTTTTTCTGGAATGCACTCCCGCATTCGGGCAGTTTAACGCTTCGAATGGTCCTCTCTCAGATTGTTGATGAAAGATAGTCATAGTGATAAAGCCAGTTGCTGCAGTTCATGGCAACTGAGTAAACAACCGTCATGCATCTGAACTCCAGTTGCTTTAGCGGCCGTACATGATGTCGATAGCGGTAAGAGCATAGGAGTGAGTTGTGTACGAACTACTGAGAGCCTGATACCTGTCATATCAATCGCATTGTGGCAGTAAGCGGTGTTGCGGATTCCCGCATGATGACGCTTTCAACCCTTATCAGTTGCTGTCACTTAGTGTCACTCGTCAGTGGGTTTCCGCCCTCTCTCCCCCTATACCACTTGTACAAAGTTGGTGACCCTCCGCATCTAAGGCCCCTTATCGAATCTTATCAGATGTTATCAGCTTCTGTCACACACCAATCATGTCCACTTCCCTTACCCTATACCACATCTTGAAATCAAGGTCCCACGGTCGCTGCAACCTGCGCTAAGAATTTGGTGACACCCGCGTCTAGGGTCCCTTATCGGATCTTATCAGATGTTATCAGCTCCTGTCAGCCCCACCCTACCGTGTATATCACTTCTTGAAATCACGGTCCCGCAGCTGCTGCAACTTGCCACGAATTCGGTCACCCTTCCCTTCTAAGGCCCCTTATCGAATCTTATCAGGTGTTATCACTCCTGTCACCCACCAAAAGGCTGTTATCACCTCCTGTCACTCACTCACCAAAAGTGTTCCCGTCCTGCCGTGTATATCACTTCTTGAAATCACGGTCCCGCAGCTGCTGCAACTTGCCACGAATTCGGTCACCCTCCCTTCTAAGGCCCCTTATCGAATCTTATCAGGTGTTATCACCTCCTATCAGGTGTTATCGGAACTGTCATCCTATCTTTTCTGCGACGCTCGCTATGAATTTCGTGACAAACAGACAGACGGACAGACACACACGCACGGACATAGCGGATTATATGTAGTAGGATACATAGTTCGCTTCGTCTGTTTGTTTGTTTATAAGATTGTAAGTTTGTTTGTTTGTTTGTCGTTTGAAAATGCGAAGCCCCGCCCACAGTGGGCGGGGCACTCGCCGAAAGTTTGGGGTTCCGCACAGAAATGTTCATAATTCGCTTCCGGAGCAGCTCAAAGATGGGGAAAAAGTGGAATGAGGTTAGCAAGGAGTTGCCAGACTAACTGTGGGAGACACATCCAAAAGGGCGGGGCGTACTCAAGGTGGGCGGCGCTTCTCACAAAACTCAGTAACCCGGTTCGCAAGTGCGTTAGAAGTCGCAAAAACTCAGTGCAGAATGTAAATATCTGTCGAGTGTTGAGCACGCTCAAAGTGTTTCAAGACCAGCCCACAGTAGGGCGGGGCTTGCCCTTAATCGCCCTCATTTTAAAAGTTTGTAGCTCGGTTCCAGAACACTCCAGACACCGGAAAAAAAGTGGATTAAGGTCAGCAGAGGGTCGCCGGTGAGGATTGTGGGCACAAACATTGTGGGCGGGGCCTGCTCCGAGGTGGGCGGAGCCAGACAAAAATTCTGTAAAATAGTTTCAGAGCACTCCAGACACCGGAAAAAAGTGGATTAAGGTCAGCAGAGGGTCGCCGGTGAGGATTGTGGGGCACAAACATTGTGGGCGGGGCCTGCTCCGAGGTGGGCGGAGCCAGACAAAAAAATCTGCAAAACGGTTTCAGAGCGGTCCAGACACCGTCAACATGTAAGCAGAGATGTGCAGGACCTCAACTGTTGGATATATGGCAAGAGTTGAGTGTGTCTGTGGTGTGTTGTAACCCGCTCCCAGTGGGCGGAGCGCACGACGTACTTATTCTTACTGAGTTTTAGCGCGTATTCTGCCATACTCTTAACCACCGGTCGTCATAGGTATTAGATTCCAGTCGGCTCGGCGGCTGATGCCAGCGCTCCTCCTCCTGTGATACGGCCCAAGTTGGCCGGACGGGCACGGCTTCGCCACACATTCCTTCCCCAGCTATTCTCTCGCCTGTGCCCATAATCGACGCACTTTAGTACCACTCCATACTCAGTAATAGTCAAAATAGCAGGGATGATGTATTTGTCGAGAAGCTTTAACCATGAGTACAGAACAAAAGCCTGATATCAGTTGAGTCTAGAAATATGTGAAAGAAGGTACGCGCGGCGAAGCCGCGCCCGCCCGGCGCAGCCGGGCCGTATCAGAAGGAAGTGCGCCGGCGTCAGCCGGCGTGCCGACTGGTCTTCTTCTTTCTTCTTCTTCTTCTTTAGCGTTTGTCCCGCTCGATGACGGGGTCCTGGATGCCTGATCGGGGTGAATGCCGGCTATTTTCAAGTCGGTATGCAGCGTGTCGAGCCAGCGCTGTTTGGGACGCCCCTTTGGCCGCTTTCCTGGTACCTCGAGTTCGAGAGCAGTTTTACGGACGGTGTCAGCCTTCGCGCGAAGTACGTGCCCGTACCATCGAAGGCGCGTTTCACGCAATTTCTCTGCTATGGGGGCTACACCATACTTCTTGCGCACGACATCGTTACAAATGCGGTCCGATCGCGTGACGCCCGCCGTCCAGCGCAACATCTTCATCTCCATCACACCAAGGCGAGCCTCAACTTCTTTGGTCGCGGGCCAGCACTCGGCACCATATAACGCGACAGGTCGGACGACAGTACGATAGATCTTTGACTTGAAACGCTCTGGCATTTTCTTGTCGCAAAGGATCCCAGACATGGATCGCCATTTAGACCACGCCGCACTCACTCGTGCGCTCACTTCCGAGTTCAGACTGCCATCGGACGCAAGTGCTGATCCGAGATACTTGAATGTTTCCGTGCGCTTGAGCACCGTGTCATCGATCTTAATGGAGCCCGGCTCATTTGGGTCGGTTGTCAGGTACTCGGTCTTGTTGACGTTCAACCTGAGTCCAAACTTCGCCAGACGCTCGGCCCAAGCTTGCACCTGCTGTTCCAGTGCGCTCTTATCTTCACAAGCAAGCATCACATCATCAGCGTAAAGCAGGGTCCAAGGCACTTCCTTCTGAAGATCTCGTGAGATGGCATCCATGACGGCAACGAAAAGAAGTGGGGAGAGCGCAGAGCCTTGATGTACCCCGACGGTGATGGGGAACTCCATTGAGACACCCGCTGGTGAGCGAACTTGGCTCCCTGGGCATGAGTAAAGGATGCGCACCCACTCAATTAGCTCTTCGGGCACGCCGTGCCGCCTCAAAGCGTACCATATAACATCACGCGGCACACGATCGAATGCCTTCTCCAGGTCTAAGAAAGCTACATGCACGGGCTTTCGCTTCTCACGGTGTTTCTCCAGCAATAGGCGAGCGGCATGTATGGCGTCGACGGTGCTACACGAAGCCACACTGATTGGTGGAAAGCTGGACGATATCACGAACGCGGGCGTCAACAATTCGCTCAAAGATTTTCATAGTGTGCGAGAGAAGGCGAATTGGACGGTAGTTCGAGCAATCTGCCGGGCTGCCCTTCTTCTTCCAAATCGGGATCGTCACGCTCTGCTGCCAGTCCTTGGGCACCTTCTTCTCTTCGACGATCTGGTTGAAGAGTTTCGTCAACCAACCCGCAGAAAACCAGCGTTGTGACTTCCACAAATCAGCTGCTATGTCGTCGGGGCCTGTTACTTTGCCGGCCTTCATCTTCCTCAGAGCAGCTTCTGTTTCCTGTACGGTGATCTTCTGAACGGGACCATATGTTGGTGCGGTACAGGGTATAGCGGGATGGGCGAATTCCACCGTTGAGATGCCCTCGAAGTATTCACGCCATCGTTGCAATACCCTTTTTCGGTCCATCAGAAGGTGGCCATTCTCATCACTTATGCCAAAAAACTTCTCAATGTCTTCGGTTTGGCGATGACGAGATTTGGCAAGTCCGTACAGGTACCGCTCACCGTCGCGCGTCTCCAGCTTCTTGCTGATATCATCGAAGTGAGCGGCCTTCACAGCAGCCACGGCCGTCTTTGCCGCATTCCTCGCTTCCCGATACTGCCGCCAGTTGTCAGCCGACTTGTGCTCGAGGAACAGAGCCTCTTCTTTTCTCGAACCTTCGCTTTGACGTCGTCCGTCCAGAGCCATGCCTCTTTGTCAATCCTCCGCCGTCCAGGCTTCGTTGTGCCGAGTTCGGAGCGGGCGGCCTGGATTATAGAATTAACGGCTTCGTTCCAGGTCTCCTGAACAGTTGTGACTTCAGGTAGTCGAATACGAGAAATCACAGCTGCCTCCCGCTCTTTCAGTCGCCACCACTTTATTCTTTCAGGACCGCATCGTTCTGCCTGCCTCGGTCTGGGAGCTACAAGTCTGAGCGTGCAGATCAGTGGGCGGTGCTGCGTGGCAACCGTTTCATACGGTACTACCTTAGCGTCTGTCACGAGTCCTTGGTCGCCATGCCTGATGAGTACAAGTCTATTTGTGTCTTGGTACTCCCGCTGTAGAACGTGATGAGATGGGAGTCACGTTTACGAATTTGTGTTCAGAATGACGAGATTATGCGACTCTGCATACTCAAGGACTCGCTCACCATCGGCGTTCCGTGAACCGAATCCGCCATGACAAGCATAGCCGTCTTTTGCAGCGCCCACGTGTCCGTTTAAATCGCCGGCTACAATGATACCGTCTTTTGGTGGCACTTCAGCCGTCTTCTCGTCCAGCAGAGCCCAGAACTCGTCCTTGGACTGCTCAGAGCATCCAGTTTGTGGGGCATATGCAGAGAAGAAGTGGTACAGTCGTTGTTCAATAGCGACAACAATCTTCATTAAACGGTCGTCGAAACGAACTACGCTCATAATCGAATCGCGAAATCGCTGAGACACGATCACGGCCACACCACTTGTAGTTTTCGGCCCGCCACAAAGAACGGCTTTGAAGCCGCGGCCTAACTCTTTCGACTTGCAGCCAGCCCATCTCGTCTCTTGCACGGCACAGAGGTCGATCTTTCTACGCTCTAGGGCTTCTGCTAACTCGTACGAGCGTCCAGTCAGCGTCCCCACATTCAGCGTCGCAATACGAGCCTTCAACACATTGCACGTCTTTCGGACTAGCCTGGTTGCCCCCCGATGCCGTCCTTGCAACGAGGACCCTCGCATACTTTTCACACTCGTCGGGCCTTGCGAGTGCGCGTCGGCTCCCGTAGCATTATCTCGAATTTCATAAGGCATAGTTAGAACATGATGATGTGACATGGGGTGTTCGTAAGCCGGCCCGTCACGAAGGCCTGTCGCCTGCTTCGGTTTGTCCGTGTTCTGCTCAGCCCGCAAAAGCGGGCAGGTCCCAGTGGCACCACTTGGAGGAACGGACGTCACCACCGCGTGCCGACTGGTCTACTTTATATAATTTGCTACGTCTGTCTGTCCGGATATTGATACCACTACCGTCCTGATTGATAAGGGATGCAACTCATTTTCATTTAAGTGTTGACTAATAGGCGTTTCGATGCAGGTAACGGGATTTCTTCATCCACTGAGCGATTCATATTGGCCGACTGTACTTTCTATCTATATCTACAGATCTATGTATAGTGTGGGCGTTATGGCCCAAAGCACCACCCTCCTGCAAATATGTGCGTGTGCTCAGAAGTGCAGGATCAGCAGGAGTGCTCTGTCTGCTACGATTCACTCGGTACAGGGCCATATGAGCAGCTCAATGAGTGAACAACGTCGTTTCCATTATGGAGCCATACGCCTGGCGAAGCCAGGCCAGCCCTGCGAAGCCGGGCTCAAGAGAAGGAGTAGAGCTCGGCGTTAGCCGGGCGATATATATACAATTTGCTGCGTCTGTCTGTCTGTCCGACATTTAATGCTATCACAATCGAAATGATACCACTATTTCTATTTAAATGATAATGCGATGCAATTAATTTTCAAGGATCGCCTTTCAAGTGCAACCCCCTCAGATTCAAAAACTCGTGGCTCACATTCAGACAGATGAGTGGGACTAGCGCCTGGCTATGGAATTAAAGCCAGAAGTGCGCGGGCCTAAAGCCTTAAGTTCTCACCTAACAGAGCATCCCGTTAAGCACCCCGTTAGGAAAAGTAAAATGCAAAAAAATCCCATTATATATAGAACCCTACTATATTCACTACGTACTATTATTATTATTTACTACGTACGTATACGTAGGTATTTGCCGCACTTCGTACGACTTCTTTCCACTATTCTGCCAAGTGCCAGAGGCTGCATATGACTCTTCCCTTCAACCGTCACGATGCCGACAAATCCTAACGTTCATCGAACTTTGTGCTCTCAGATGAATGTGTGAATGCCGGAGGGGGTGGGGGTGGGGTGAGGAGCTGTTGGACGCCTGGAATAATTGAAAAGTGAAACATCAAAAACTCCTCCTGAGGTTTGCCTGCTGTGCTTTTCAAGCGATGATTGGTTAGTAGCTGTAGGTTGCACTACAATCAAAAGACGGGAAAAAATGGTCCCAATGTTGTAGCTTGCTGGCGGTAGCTTGCAGATTCCCCATACGATGCAAACGTTACGTGAGCAGAGCAGTAATGTTCTCCCTTTCGCTACCATGCTCATGAGTCAACCATGGTGTCTCTTCCAAAAATAGCAAAGCGCTCTATGCTGCACTGCTGTTCCGGCCCCCTCACCTTGGTCAATTCTCATATCAGCGTTAAACGGGCCGCATTCTGAAAGAAGTTGCCGGTCGCAGTAAAGGATTGCCGAGGGGGACCAGATGTACATTAAAGATGGCTGATGGATCTACATTAAAGATGGCTGATGAGTAGCTATTCCCAACTTCTCTTTCTGACAGTTTGGTTTAACGCACACTACTGCGCGCAGGGTCGAACCTATAGTGCTGACCACTGACAGGATTTCTGTGCTGCTTACTAACACTTGGCCTAAGTCCCCCCCCTTTGGGCTACGGTATATTTCACCCCATTTCTCCTTTTAATGAACAAAGGCCAATGTCTGGTGCTTAACACAGTTCTAAAAACACACATTATTCGCTGGAAATAGGACGCTCAACGGTCGAAAGGGATTCAATGGGAACACCATCCAAACCTCAGTGGAACTTGTCTGCTGATGGCTCTTGCATTCCTAACTGACAATATATTTAGACTTTCACCTTTGGGTGAAATCCAAGAGTTTAGCGGTCAAATCAATTTGAATAAATCGCTGAGGAATAGAAACATCTTGGATCATTGAAGGCAGTTGGCACGATAAATCGCTATACAGATGTAGGATTTATACGACTGGCTTAACAGAATTCCGTGACCTCGGACAGGCGCTCCGTGGCGCCTTTTCCAAGGAGGGTACCTCTATAACGCCCTATTGAGCAACAACTTCACGTCAGCAGTCCGGCTACGATTGGAGGTGACTTCATATTTTGGCGTACGTGACGGTGATGGATGAGGACTTCATATTTTGGCGTACGTGACGGTGATGGATGAGAGTCTGCTCCTGCTTATCGAGGAACATCTTGGGTATCTTCCGCCCTGGTACTCGTATCCACGTCCTCTGTCTGGGCTGCGAAAACTTTGCTGATATGTGACTCGGTCGAAATGTCTTTTTTTGGCCCCCCCTAGGTTGGAAGGAAAGTCCTGTCAGTGTTTTTTGAAAAGCTTACAGTTTTTGATTCTCGATGCTCGTACATGACGTAACATGCTATGCTTGTAGGACACTCTGGGAGCTTTCCTGCAAGAGGCGTGTGAGGGCGCCTGCTCTTCCCTGGGTTTAATTACGATGTCAGTTTCACAGGAGTATCTTCGGGTCATCATCTTCTATCAGTGGCCCCGCGGCACTGGAGCCACGGCAGCTGTCCGTAACATCAGCAGTGCATTGAGGGAGGACACCACTACCATCAGGACCGTCCACCTTTGGTTCGCTCGCTTCGCGAAAAGAGACACGATCCTCGAAGGCAAACCTTGGTTGGGGGGCCCCAAAAAGTTCCACCATTCTCGAAGAAGACAAGGGGGATCCAGAGCCTTTCACCCGCAGTCTTGCGGGAAGACTCGGATGTACCCGTAGTCGTCCACCGCCTGTAAGCCTTTGACTACCAAGAAGTACTGGCTTGATGGATCATTCATACCTTGACCGATGGCACGCTGTGCACCCGGGTACCCCTTGCTTAGTCTCCCCTTCTCTGCCCTCGTCAGAAGGAGTTTCCGGGAGACTGCTTAGTGGGGATGAGAGATGGGTCCTCTATGATTTCAACCCACACAGTACCGTTTGTCTCTCTCAAGGAGAAGATCCATTCTAGCAGTCCAAACCGGGCATGTATTCCGAAAAGGTTCTCCTGTGCTGCTCTGGGACGCGAGGAGGTGCTGCTGAACGAGCTGCCCCATAAGAACAGACGGTCACCGCCACCATTTGTGTCGCTCAGCTCCCGAAACGAGTGAAAATTGTTGGAGAAAAATGACCGAGACTAGCTTCGGGTCACCTCGTTCGTAGTACACGAGACCCCATACCTGCTATGAAGACCTACCAAATAATTGAGGAGCAAGGCTGGAAGACCAGTCCCCGCTCATAATATTCTCCTGACGTAGTCCCCTACGACTGCTACCTGCTCCGCCTCCTTAAGGCTTTCTTAGCTAAGAAAACTTTCAGCAATCTCGGTGACATCATCGAAGGGACTGATGTCACCGAGATTGCTAGTGGCTAACTATGACGAGTATATTATTGACTAATTCCCACTGTACACTGAGTTTAGAAAATTTAGAAAATAAAAAGAGAAAAAAGTTACAACAGTGACAAGGTTTTCCTTCTAACCTATATATAGTGGGATATTTTTTTCCAAAAAAGCTCTGTAACCATTCGGCACATTGTGTGCATTCTAGCTCTCCTCAGGGAAGAGCGCTTGACGAAGGCAGACCGGCCTGGCGAAGCCGCGCCATGACATAAAAGGAGAAGCGCCAGGACCGGCGATCCGACAGGTTATTCTATCATCTACAGCCTATCACCATTCAGTGAGTGAGTTGGATAATAATGAAATAGCCATCTCACAGTAATCGTCGCGATCCCATGAATCTCCTCCACTCGATGTAACGTAAAATTCACAGGTAGGCATTCAATGCAGGTAACAGAAACGTAATGCATTCATTCATTGAAGCTGCTCATATTGACCGAATCGCTATAGATAGAGGAACCCAACGGATTTTGTACTCCAGAATGCACGCTTACGTTGGATGATGGGCGGCAGTTTGGGTCATTACCCATTACCTAAAAGAACACTTACCAATTAGCGCCTGCCTTTCTGTTACCATCCAATCCATTCGTATCAATCAACAATCGGCACGCGGGCTCGTGCCGGCGCCTGTCTTCTGGGTGACCCAGCCTCGCCGCACTCTCCTTCTTTTGCATGTTTGATTACCAAACCAACACCCGGCCTTTATTATATTGCATCTGTACTCTTGGCCAACACTCCTCGAGGAAAAACGTCATATCTGTTATTTTCGACACTGTTACCGTGTAGGGAATGGCGGTAAGGAGCGTCAATAAAGTGCACAGATGAGAGGATAAGCCGGATTTCAGCTGAACATTCAAGCACACGAGAGGATTCCACACTCGGACAAGTTCAATCGTTTCACAGGAGACGAGCCGGCGAGCCGACTGGTATCATGTGCGCATACAGCGATCGCTGATTGGGAGTATGGCTGCTAGTGCTACTGACTGCCACTTATACGTAGTGAATACGTATCTCGTGCCTAAGGGCAAGCGCCGCCCACTGTTGGCGGTTCTCATTTCATCAAAGATACAATCAGTCTTGCCATATGTTCCGACGGGTTCTGACCTCTGAACGCTTTCATGTTCAGATCCTGATAGAGAAATTTCTAAGGATGATGTGGATAGTGTTGCAGGCAAGGCACGCTGTCGTCGTGGGAATCAGAACGTGGGGGGGGGGGTGGGTGGGCGGCGTGCTCGACCGTAAAGGAGGGGATCAGGAGATAAGAACAAAGCCCATTCAATACTGATATGTGGCAAATTAGTGGCTGATAAAAGATTTATCCATGGTTTTTGTTGAGGAAGAAACGGAGATACATCTGGAGATAGAGGCAAGAAGACGCGAACTGCGAGCTCAGAAGCGGGAGCTGCAATGACAAGGAATACGGTAGACGTCCCACGACGGAGTCATTAGTTAATAAATAAACGAAGCACGGTATACGCTGGGATCTTTCATAGCCGAAGGAGCGCACCTGATTGCCCGGAAGACCCTTACCAAGAGCTTTTCACATTTACATTGCGTGAGTCGGATGCATGGCCCAATACAGGGATGTCAGTCGGCGCCGAGCAAGCTACTTTCTAATGTCTTCCACAGAAAAATTTGTTTTAGGAGTCCATTGATGCCTTCAAGCAAACTAGCTATGATACTGCGCAGGAGGTGTGGATGTTTCGTGTCGTTTGGCTTGTCACAACGAAACCACGAAGGAAACTTTTCCCTCAGGGTGCATGAGGAGAAAGCGAGGGGATTTCAGAAAAGAGGAGTCTTTTGAATGTGGCGCTGCTTTTGTCTTCGTAACTGGTCACACGAAGAAAGTTATGGCTGTCCGAAGTGTCACAACGGTTGAACACGCTGAGGCAAGCAGAGAAGCCTTGTTTTGTGTACTCCTACCGTTTCTTTGACTTCCTCCACGAGTGGACACAAGAGCACCTACTCCTTTGCTTATGGACTCCTCACCTGAGAATTACTATCGCGGACTACAGGGGGGGGGGGGCAAAAAAAGTCACTTTGACCGAGTCACATATCAGCAAAGTTTTCGCTGCCCAGACAGAGGACGTGGATACGAGTACCAGACAGAGGACGTGGATACGAGTACCAGGGCGGAAGATACCCAAGATGTTCCTCTATAAGCAGGAGCTGGCTCTCGCCCATCACATGTACACCAAAATATGAAGTCATCTCCAGTCGCAGCCTGACTGGAGAAGACCTTTGGAATTCATGTCACCTCCAAACAGCTGCGAAACTTCTAGTATGGAGTCACCCATGGATAGCTACCTGGAGACCAGTACTCTCGATCTGGATGACCTCCAACATCGAGCAGCTCCGACAACGTCGCCACGGTCTAGGACATCATCTTCACCACAGTCGCCAAGGCGCGGGTTGATGGTATGGACCGGACGTACCTGGAATGGAAAGACCAATATTTTCTTCGTGGACCCCGGACTGAAGGTGAGCGCTGGCGGTTACATTGAGCAACTCGTGAAGAATATCCTCCTCACATGTCTACGGTGGCGGAGAAATCGACTATCTCGCTGATCTCAGGCACCACATCGCGGTCGCGTGCCAGAATCTCTCGATGGCGCTCGTCCAGAAGGCTGTGGCGGAGTGTCATGATAGTATTTAATATGCTCTTTAATATGGTGGTAAAAAATGTCCGATCAGAATTTAATAAAGTGTAA
>MU912279.1:40839-60295 GCA_036418165.1 Cooperia oncophora
CCGCGAAAGACAATGAAGCAAAGTGGCTTTTTTTACCCCCCCCCTGTATGTCCGCGAGATAGCACTTACCTCTCTTGCTTTTGTTTTATGATGAAATCTGTTACGATTCTCCTGGACTGCGGATCCATTCCAGCTGTTGGCTCGTCTAGCACCAGAAGTTGGATCCTCCGACAAATGCCAGTGCTAGGCATAGTTTCCTTTTTTCGCCGCCAGAGAGTTTCGAAGACAGCTTAAGGTGAGAAGGTACACATACTCACATGTGGAATGCATTGAATTTTCGAAATTGTATCACTCGCCTTTTGTCTTAAGCTTTGCATGCCAAGAGAAGAGCAGAGCTCATCCGCATCTACTTTCCATCCACCACCTCCTTTCAGCTTAGAGAAAAACCAAAAATGGTCGTTAACGGTCAAGTGCTCGAAAATGCAGTTAAACTGTGGACAGAAACCCATGCTTGAACGACAAGAAGACAAGTTTGTTCGGAGGTTTTGACCAAATATTGTTATAGATCCTGTTAAATATTCACACTCTTCTACAAAGAATGCAGTCATGTGATCATCATGAATTGATTACCCGAACTATTATGGAATACTTGCCTGCCGTCATACTTGTTGATCCACAAATCATACTATATGTCGTGCTTTTGCCGGCTCCATTATGCCCGAGAAGTACCGTGACCTTGAAGGCAATGAGTGCAGCAAGATCACACTTATTCAGCAACAATTTGTGGCACTATTTACCCTTTACTGCCCCAGTCATCCGAAATCAGGCCAGTTCCTGACCGACTTTTTTCTCCGTGGGCAGAATTTGCTGAAAACTTGGCTCCAGGGGTAGTTCGACCCGCTGAACACGAATACCGCATTCGATTCGTATATCGAATATTCAAGTCCCACCTCGCAAAAGTGGTTAGAGAAGAAATAGTTTCAGGCCAAGGAGATGTGATATTGGTCTTTGGGAGGCCAAACTATCTCGGGAGACCAATTTTAAGCCAAATCCGCCTTCAGAGGAAAGAATTGGTAGAAAACGTCCTAATTTTGGAAGGCCGGACAATAAAAGCTAAATTGCTTCAAAATATTAATTCTCATACCCTTCTCCTGCATTTCTTGACACATTTTGACCGCAGTCATCCATTTGTTCAAAATTACTGAGTTTTAACAGAGAAAAGTGTGCCGTCCCACGCGCAAGTTATGAGAAAAATGGCTCGTCGTCAACGTATTGAATAGGAGAACCACTTTATACTTCCGAAAAACTGAGCCTAGCTCTTCAGGATGCGATTCATTCGTATTCAGGTCTCTCTTGAGACCGATGTGTGCACGCGGAGTTGTTTGTAGCATTGAGCTGGGAATTTGGCCGGATCTGTACAACGACCACTCTCTTCCACCGAAAAGAAGGGCGCATTACGACCGCTCACAAATTTTCAGAAGTAGTGGAAGAATATGCACTGAGACTCGATCGTTGATCTGCGCGGTAGGCTAGCAGGGAGATGAAAACCGCTTAGTTTCTCACCGCGAATCAATTGCTCTTTCATCTTTATATCATGTTCTGAACCAATGTCTTGGTGCGACGCATGCTATCAAGTTCATGACACACACTTACATAGCGAACGTTATATAGTAAGATGAATTGGTGCCACGTAGTGAACATTTTCCACGTTGGGATTCAGTGGTTGGAAACCTCCTCATTTCGACGAGGGTTCACCAGAATTTCCGTGAGTTCAGCATGTTCTGGGCTCTTCAACCCTTTTGCTCGGGACCTGGCATCGCTACGCGCTCTTGCCTCAGGCTATGTGGCGATGACAATGTGCCAAACGGTCACAGAGCACGACGAAAATGTAGAGGAATGAGTTGAGGATTGATCCGCATCACACATCAGTTATTCACTTCTGGTCCCTATCCGTAGTTCCTGGCTTTCAACTGTTAGACGCTGCACCGTCCCATTAATGACCGCAAGTTCAGGGAAGCAGCGTAAAATACAGGGCCTTCTTACTTCAAACATCACTCCAGGCATCTAAATGTCCAGCGGCAGATAGATCCACTTCTGATCTTGGTTTTATTGACCTTGAAGAAAGGATCGATGGTATAATTAACTGTCACCCGTCATCATCCCTATCGCTGAACCTTTATGAGTGGACAGTGTAAAAGTCCATCACCTTAGAGACAACGGCTTCAGCATACCTTATCCGCCATATCCTTTCTTAAAGCGTTTTCATCCACTGCTGATGTCTCCTTCTCACCCTCTACATTACTTGCTAGAAACAACCCCTAGCTAATATATGGTAGAATATGGTGACCTTCTCCTTTCGAATTCTCTAGTCAAATGTTATGAGCTGTTAACACTCCTTGTCACTAACCTAATGGTACCGTATACTCTGCATCATATCGTGGAATCGGCCCCCACCACTGCTGGAACCTGAGCAATGAATTTGGTGGCTCTCCCTTCTGACCCCCTATCAGGTATCAGATCTTATTTCTTATAACTTCTTGTTACCCACCCGTGATGTTCCTATGTTCCATGGTAGAACGTTGGTTAAGACCATCGCCATGAATTTCGTGACAGAAAGACAGACAGACAGAGAAACAGATAGACAGACAGACAGACATACCCACAAGCACATGCACACACTAACAGCCGATTATATAGTGAGATGCCGGAGGTGCCAAAGAAGTGCGGAAATGTTCTGGTCTTTTCTATTCTGTTCAACGGAAAAGCAGAAGGCCTTCCCATGACGAGAACCCATTTTGCTGCAAAGCATTGGTGTCAGTTCATTCGAAGTTTATGTAAAAAGTCGCAACATAACTCACGTCTCCTGTATAAGCTTTCATGGACAAATCCATTCACGGCAACTTCGCCTGTGCTTTCCCATACTTTGCTCACATTACTAACTACCAGTGCTGCTTCACTGCTTCTTTCCCCCACATCTTCATGCCATGACTCCTTCGTTTGATATTCATCAGTGTTGTGCTGAAAAGTTCCCAGTAAGCAGCTGTAAAACTCATTTCGAAATGAGTCAATTCCTGGACTTAAGGGCACACCCGGCTGAGGGTTGCAGCAAGAACCAGCACGAGGATTACTAGAAAGGATTATTGCTGTGGTACATAGGAGTTGAAAACGCTCGGGCGAGTGGACCCAACAAACGGCTAGTCAGATATTTGACACGATCGTTGGTGCTATAGTGGAAGTGTGATCAAGTTATGCGGACGTTGCCAGTGGTGAGAGCCTGCCCACGACTGCCCTTGGTCCGGCAACCTCCTGCCCAGGAGGAAAGAAGGCGAGCTAGACCCACTGCGGGGCCATGCCCTCAGAGTTGTTATCTCACTGTCCCCCGTGAAGCGGAATCTATACTGTGCGGAAAAGTATAGTACAACAGAGGGAAAGAACCGTGGGACAGAGGTGGCCACTAGTGAGCCGCGATGCTCGTAAACCACCTATTAGTCTTGGTAGAGAATTATGGTTGGCAGCCCCTGAAACGCGACTCTGATCAAAATCAAAGAAACCAAGCAAAATTGAGGACAGCCACAAAACAGGTCTGGCGATATGGACTCTATCGCAAATCTTGATTTCAACCTGAAGGCCACCCTTAGTAGCCCTTGCCCATTCATTTGTCACCGTGGGATATGTGATAAGAAATGCCTCAGGCACGTCGTGCAATCCTTATGTATACTCGCCGTGCGCGACTGTCATTTGAGCTTCTCAAAGCTTGTCGCTAATATGGAATTGGGAAGTCTGACTAGCTCCTCGATACCGCTTTCATATACATTGAGGAGTTTCATTAGCATTGAGCAGTACGTTTAGAAGTTTGTTGAACACACCAGTTTCCGTTGGAATACATCGGTTTACAGATTAGGTCAAAGTCGATAAATAGACTAGGCTTGCACAGTCAACGTGCCCAAGAGGAACGATACCATGCCTGATCCGGCGCTACGTGTTGTCATTTCCAAATGTCGATCACAGGACTTTATCTCAAATATACGCCCAACGTTCATTGGTATTCATGCGCTCTCTTCGGAGATGATTTTCTCCACGCACGACGACACGGGTCCGTTTCACAGTCTCACCCGCATCTCACAAACTGTACTTGGTGATGGCACTGGATGGGGAACCTCGACAATTTTTCTAACTGGGGAAGCTCTTCAGGTCGAAGTGGTCCTTTGAAATGAGATGTAGTTCAGTAGACGTGTTTTAGACTTTGATCTCGAATCTGCCTTCGAAAACGGAGTTATGGGGCTTTTCCCACAGCGTTTACCACGCAACAGGTTGCGGGATCGAATCCCTGCTGAGCTAACCTTTTTTGATTTTTGCGCAAACGTGGCAAAAAGTGGTTATGACCAGAGCACATCACTGGTTGGGGAATCCCCAACAGGGGGGTCGTATTTGGCCGCCAGGAGAAAAAAGGGGGGGGGGTTTTTTTTTGTCGTAATGTTTGCGGTAGCCAGTAACGAGCAGCGCAAATTGTCAGTGTGCTGAGTCCTGTACAGCGAAACTTGCTTTGTAGAGAACTCGGATATGTAAAAAATAGTACAAAACTTTCATTCATCAAACTAATCCGAAATAACTGGAAATATTAATAAGTCGACATCATCTCGTAAGTGACTCATACTCTGGTTCGCTGCGGATGATGGGGATCGCGCTTGGCGCTGAGCCAACCTGCTTTTTTTCGACAAACGACAGGACTACCATATCGCTCGTATCAGACGTTTTCCAGCAGTTGGTCTCCTTTATCGGAATCATTGGCGGAGCACGAATCTGGCGGCGTCGACAGGGACACGCTCCATCATACGCAACGGAAAACACTGTAAACAAGTGCACAGGTTCGCCATGGACCTCCCTGAATCCTATAGACACATTTGCTCGCGTGGACAGACATTGTGCACAAGTTGCACCATCCCATCACTTCTCGGGCCTCACAAGGGAGGTCGTTCAGGGCGTGGTGCGCTTTTCGAAAACGGTTTTTTGCATATTGTAGGGGCTCATGCAAGGACCTGAAAAGTGTGCTTCATTTTCGCTGCGCGCTTCCAGGAAAGGTAAAAAACGAGTGAAAAGAAATCTTTGGAATCTGCTTCGTTCTGGGCCTCTATGCGGCGTAGGTCACTTGCAACTTTGACCAGTTGCTGAGTGGGGGGTCCTTATAAAGGGGCTATTTGAATCGAAGCGAAAAATCGCCGTAAGTGAGCTTCCAACTTGGGTCATGTGCTCAAGGGTGAACGGCTTCTTGCAATGGTTTCATCAACGATAAGAGCGCTAGCAGGTCGAGCATCGGATGGCCTAGTGGATAGAGTGGAGGTTTCGCAATCGGACAGTGAGGGTGGGGTTGATGGTTCGGCTCCCCTTGCGTCGTGGCTTTTTGCATTTTTTAGATTTCGCTGTTCTCGCTTCCATTAGTGTCTGCATGAATATAACTCGGATATTTGCCATTTATGGGCACATTCTGAGTAGCTGTACCTCATGAGTCAGTGCTATTCAACTATTTCGATTTTCACGCACCATTGAACAAGATTGTTGCTGGACGTTGATCCTCATAGGCTATACAGTGGATCTGATTGCGAATTTAGTAACTTCTGGTGTGGTGTCAATTATAGACAATTTGGGGCCACATCTTCTTTCCAGTGAATTCGTTATGTACACCCATGTAGGGAACGTTCAGCGCTATTCTGTCGCCAAATTGCGTGGACGCCAAGAATAGGTGTTATATTTGTGATCAGGGCCACTGATTACCACTAAAAACGAATTTTCAGTCAAAACAATTGTTTTGACCTTCTTGGGTTTGCTTATTGGGTTGTCCGGTGTCCGTAGCGTCAACGATACGTCATCGCTGTTACGAAGATGTGAGACTCCGCTCACACTGCCGACCAAATGGTCGGCCACCTACAACCCGAAAAAGTCAAAAAAAATTTTCGCTCAAAACTTGCTCCTAGGGGTAATCGACAGTCCTGATCACGATTCTAGACTTTATTTTCGGTTCCAGTGCCATCTGGCACCGGCATAGCGCCGAAGAGCTGAGTCTGTGCATACTAACGAATTCGAACGAAAAAGCAGTTTTGCTCCATAAAAGTAGGATTGTTCAGTTCATCGTGAATGTTTTTATTAGGACCAATTATTTAGACAAACATGGATCCAAAAAATGAAAAATTGTAGAAAAGCAAAATTTTGTCCTCGGTGGGATCCGAACCATCGACCTATTTTTTACGTTTTTTTTATTCGTAGAAGCGCGCAGCGAAAATGAACCTCAGTTTTCTGGTCCTCGTATGTGCCCCTACAATATGCACAAGACCATTTTGAAAAAGCTCACCACGCCCTGAACGAAAGAGGACAAAAGTAAACAAACATCCAGGAACAAACTTCCCCGCGCCCTCAGTGCGCGGCGCATCCAAAGTCAGCGTGATCGGCGCTAAACGAACCATATTCTGCTCCTGCTCCACCACAGGATACGTTTTTCATGCGTTCCTGGTTATTCGAACACGCTCACTTGAAACGGTACACAGGAAACGGGTTTTTCGCGCAGCTGGGAGTGTTCCCCAAGAAATCCCCATCGCGAGATCTCATGAATCCCGAGAACTTCAGAAACAGTTCAAGAGGTTTTTAGAAAGAGAAAATCTTCAAACACTCGAAACCGTTCTCAGATTTGTGAAATGTTGAGTTACAAAAAAATATATATGATTCAAACCTGTTCAGTTGAAATCACTCCCCAACGAATCCCCATGGCAGATTTCTCTGATTTTTGCGACCTTCATAAACGTTTCAGTACTTTTAGGAAGTGCAAACCTTCCTCTACACGAATACGGTCTCCTCTTCCCCACAGGTCCGCTTTTGAGGAAGTTATGGTCCTTCAAAGACACCCCACTTTGCTGAAAACTCGCGTTCCACATGGCTGGTCCTGCCCAGAATCCCTCCCCCGGTACCTCGGCCTTTAATCAGCTGATTGCGGCTGGTTTGCTCTCGTTCGTATTTACTCTTTCGTGTTTATCTTCTTCTCGGTTTATTCGAATATCGAATATTTATCTTCTTCTCGGTTTACTCGAATATCGAATATTTATCTTCTTATCAGTTTACTCGAATACGCGTCAGAGCGCGCCCAAGCAATTTTGCTTGGACCGCTCAGAGTGCTTTTAGGAGAAGTTGGCTTAATTTCCTGTTTTTTTTTCTTTTAATTGCAATTGATTCAGGTACCAGAGTTTGTTTTGACTCGAGGAAAGGTGGGTGAAACCTAATGGCCTTTCTTTTCTATTCTCTTTTCTGAATCAGGATAGAAATGAGCAAAAAGCGAGGGGGCCTCGTTCAGGATTGTTACTTTTTCCATTTTTCGCGCTTACTTATACATAAACTTATGAAGTTTCTTCCTCCTCGGGGGGGGGAAGAAACTTCATAAGTTTATAGGGGGGGGGTCGTACCGAACCCCCAAAAAAAGGGGGGGGGGTCGTACGGGCTCCACCAAAATCCCCAACTAATGCTGTGCCCTGGTTATGACGCCACTACTAGTACATTAGCGCTCTCCTTGACTTGCCTGAAAAACAGTTTGCGTTCGCTTACTGGCGCGCTTAGTGCCTTATGATCTAGGAGATGTACAGGTGCCCTTGGCGCGCAGTGCAGGCGTTTTCGCGCTGAGCGAGTGCCATATTCGTATTTATGGGGGCGAACTACGCCTAGGTAGAGGTTTCTAGCCAAATCTGGCATTTTGACCTGACTTCGAAAAGTGAAGCATCCATGGGTTAGTTCAGTTGATGTTCACACCTATTCAGCTGCAGATACATTCTCCTGCACAAAGCCTCGTCTTGCCACTTCTTACGCATTCATGTTGTTACTGCTCCAGTTTTCCTGGTATCTAAAAGCAAATTCCGTCCAAAGACAAGCAATCGACAAGAGACTGGCCCTGGAACTATTGGTGACCATCATTCGATCAACTGCTACCGCACTTTTCAAAGTTAGGTCAAAACCTCACATCTGGCTAGAAACCTGTCCCCAAGGGTAGTTTTGCTCCCTGAACACGAATATGGCACCCATTTGGCGTTTGAGTGTTTTCTAGACTTAAAAGAGACATTCCCCACAAAATGCAAAAGAAGTTCCCTTCCAGAAATTCGAACCCTTCATGGCATGCCCGCGAAGCAAGACCATTACCACTACACCATGCCGCCGTTGAACGTAAGGGTGCTTCCCGGCTATTCATGCGAATTGGCTGGCAACCGCGCTCGACTCCGTTTCCTTCATTTTAATTCTAACAAACCTTCATAATTCCGTTCAGAGAATCGTTCTGCAAATTTCGAAGGCAGATTCGAGATCGTCCAAAACCACGTCTAGTGAGCTACATCTCATTACAAATGGCCACTTCAACCTGACGACCTTCCGTAGTGAGTAAAGTGGCATCTCAACTCACCAGCTTATTCTTATAAAAGCGAGTCGTCAGGGAGTTCAGAGAAGCATATTCG
The DNA here is from genome assembly GCA_036418165.1 of Cooperia oncophora. Taxonomy (NCBI): domain Eukaryota; kingdom Metazoa; phylum Nematoda; class Chromadorea; order Rhabditida; family Trichostrongylidae; genus Cooperia; species Cooperia oncophora. Next base: position 49,254 of record MU912279.1, read on the forward strand.
AGAAGTAGCAGTAGAATGCACATGAAAACTACATCAACCACCATTATAGCAAAGGATAGACCTATGGGGAAAGTGTCAGCGTAGGCAAACATGTTGTCAAATGTTACGGGTCCCACTGTTTCTGAAATATCCTCCATGTAGAACGAGGAAATCAAATGAGATTTAATCAAGTAGTTGCAGGTGATGGAAATCTCACCACGATAGGCGTACAAGCGAACGCCGTCTATAATACTTCTATAACAAAAGAACGCATTAATATGAAGTAAGTAGTTAGAGATTCCAGTGTTGTATCTATCGAGTAAAACAATTGGAGCAAAATTGAGAACTATGAAAGCAATGCAAGCCACTGAAAGGCATTCACTGATTGCAGACACTTTTAATCCATCGAAAACATGAAAATGAAACACACTCTCCATTCCATTATTGAAAAACCAGTCTAGCTAACGCGCATTACTGCGCGCAGGGTAAAACCTATGGTACTGATCAATGACACGATTTCTGCGCTTAGCACTAACATTTGGCCTAGTTCCCATATTTCGGAATACATCCCATTTAATTACGCTTCTCCCTTTTGATGAACGTTTGCCAACGTTCCGTGCTTATCGAATTTCCAAAAACACGACCCATTGGAAACAGTGTAGCTTAGCGGTTGAAACAATTTCGATGGTAACAATATCGAAGTCATAGCAGCAATGTCTTCACATCTTAGTACGGCCGTTGAGCAGCTTTCACGTATCCCTCTCTTAGTGGCTCTTATCATTGCTCACTGACGAACATTTTTAGGCTTCCTTCGAACTCAAGCATTCAGCGGTCGAAGCAATGTCGACCGCCGAACAGAGTGGCTTTGTTAAGAAATAGAAACATCTTGGCTCACTACGCCTTCGCCCACTGTTTCTTTGGCAACGGTTGAGTTATACGGACTCCTAAATGCCCTTGTCGGACATCATCAGAACTTATCTCCACCCACTAATGTTCCTCAAGCACTTCTGCATTACTTGTAAGAAAGCAGTCCCCCCCCCCGTGGCTACAGCTCTGCTGTGAATTTTTTGGGCTGTCTCTCAGCTCTCATCACTTCCATCCAGCCATATACACTCCTCATCATTGCGAACTGTCAAAGGTGGCGTGAGCAGCGCGGTTCGAGTCCGCGTTCGGCTCCCTTGCTCTACCAATGGCGATCGGGTAGAAATCGATTTAGGAAGGAAACAACCAATGATGGAAACGCCGCATGTGAGAACCGTTGATTGCGACCCGACAGTTGCGGTGATATTAGGTGTACATTCACACACCTACCAACAGACAAAGCGGATTATATATAGTAGGACCAGTCGGATCGCCCAGCTGTCGCCGGGCGCTCCTCCTTCTGTGACATGGCCCGGCTTCGCCGGGCCATGCGGATTTGCCGCGTGCTAAGTTACGGATCGTTGACCAACCACTGTTCAAAGGAATCTTCTGCATCAGCCAAGAAGCAGCGCTCGTTCCGTCAAGACGCAGAAGCAGCAGCAGCGCCCCCCCCCCGCATCACAGAAGGAGGAGCCGGCCTTAGCCAGCGATCCGACTGGTACGTTCATAACCTACACGGGAATAGTGCAGCCTGTTAGGTTAGCCGCTGAAGCAGCCTATAATTTATGCATTCTGTCCTCCTAAAGCGTCTTGCTTTGGAATGCACTCCCGCATTCAGCAGTGGAACCCTTTAAATGGCCCTCACTAAGGTTGTTGATGGAAGATAATTGTGGTAAGAGTGATTAAGTCAATTGCTGCTGTTCATAACATCTCTGTAAACAAACCCCATGCATTTGGAATAGAGCTAGCTTAGCGGTCGTACATGATGTCGTTACTAATAAGCAGTGAGGAATGAGTTCTGTTGGAATCATTGAGATCGTTATACTTATCATATCGATCGCATTGTTGTTGTGAGCGGTGAAGCGGATTTTCCCATGTTACCTTGTCACTTTTAGCTCCTATCACTTCCGTACCCGCCAATAATATTCCCGTCCCGTATCACTATCATATCACCCTGTATCGCCTCTCGGATCCGAGGTCCCACTGTTGCTGTAACCTGCGTTACGAATTTGATGACCTTCCCTTAAGAGGCCGCTTATCGAGTCTTATCAACTGATATCACATCCTGCCAACGTTCCCGTCACACCCCCTCCATCACTTCCTGGAATCAACGTTTCTCTGCCACTGGGACAGGTGTTATGAATTTCGTGACACACACACACACACACACACACACTTAGCGGATTATATAGTAGGACCAGTCGGATCACCCGGGCTGCCGCCGGGTGCTCATCCTTCTGATTCACGGGCCGCCTTCGCCGGGACGACTTGGCTTCACCAGGCACTCTTTCCTTGAGCAAGGTAGAATGTGCCAAGTTATTTTTTTATTAGAATGTAGGAAAATGAGTTGCGAAAAGCTCAACATCAGCCAACATCTGCTTACTCCAGGCAAGCACAATTCAACTTCAGGAGGATTTGGCTTCATCGGGCAGCTTTTACGGTTACCGTTCCGCCTTGCTTACCGCCAGTATCTCCAAGGATGTACACGTCGCCTTTATACATACGCGCCCACAGCACATTGCGAGGAATAAAAACACAACGACTTTCATGATTAATCGAAGAGCTTGTACACTGCTAGAAAGGTTAACTCGTTGTATATTGGCGCGTGAGGCGGAGGTGGTGTAGTGACAAGTGGCGCGCTCACCACTCGCGCGGTCCTGGGTTCGAATCCCAGGTCGACACCCGCCCAGGCCAACCAAGCCTTCTACCCTCCGGGGACGGTAAATTGGTACCAGATTCGTCTGGGAGGATAAAACACTGACTTACATCGGCTGGCCCCCGCAAGTCATTGTATAGGCCACATCGCATTCAATAAGCCACTACGATTCTGAATGGAAGTAGAATGCGTGCCGCATCCCACAAAGGGATTGATTAACGGCGAAGACTTTATCCTTTATCCTTTATATTGGCCCGCATAGGAAGGGCGCTAGAAGGTACTGCAAGCAGGATTCCGTCAAACTTTCAGCACGCTGAACCATATCGCAACCTGCCGTTGTTAAACAGGAAGCAGCTCGAGAACACCACATGCCTCTTGTACTCACATTCGTTGACTACAAGAAGGCGTTCGATTCGGTAGAGCCAATGCAAGTTTGGGAAGCGATAGAAGAGCAAGGAATTGAGAGATCTACATAGACGTGCTGAAGGAATGTTACATCGGTTGCATCCTCCAATTCCGCCCATTTTCAACGACTTGGTAGTTCTAATTGAGAAAGATGCATGACAAGGTGACCCAATCTCATCCAAAATGTTCCCCGCGTGTTTTGAATCCGTTGCGATTGGAGCAGCTTTGGATTGAACATTGACGCTACTCTTCTGACCCGTCTGCTATTCGCCGAGGGCGCTCTTTGATTACTAGCTCGCCAGAAGAAGCTTCCGAGATGTTGGATCGTACCGGACAAAGAAGGGAGTAGGTATGGTTTAAAGACACATAGTACGCTCACACACATTGAGGGTGTATGAGACTATCAGCCCCCCAGCTGTCGATGTGTCGTGGTCCCCCGCCCAAACATGCCCAGGAATGGAGATACAGGACCGTGAAACACGCTAATTCCTCCATGCTCCGCCTTACACCTTTTTGCGGCGCAGATTCCCGTCCTTCATAACAGCGCGCGTGTCGCGTGCGGCTCCTTGGCACTTTGCCAAGTCCTTTAATTGCGCTTTCAAATACAAGTAAAACGCAATTTCCTGATGCGGATAACATTGGAGGTGCTGCAAAATAAGAACAGAAGATGATGACGAGGGTCAGAACTTAAAAGCAACTGTGCCACTTCTGCAACATCCCTCGGAGGCCGCGTATTTCCACGAAACATGAAAATAAAACGGCATACTCGTTAGTTTGATACAAGCAAAACGCAATTTCCTGATGCGAATAAAATTTTAGGTGTTGCTCATGCTTCAAAATCCATGTACAAGGAGATGAAGATGACACAGGCTAGAAATGAAGCACAACGATGTAAATGTATCCTTTCATTCTATAAACCAGTAACTTTGTGTGTCGGTTTGTATGTTTGTATGTATGTAGGTTTGTAGGTATGTATGTATGTTTGTCTGTCCGTCCGCAAAATACTTCACGGGTTCGAGTTCGCTGGAGGCGAAAACGACCGCTAGGCAAACCGGTAACCGACTGGGAGGATGTAGCAGTCCAATGATTTGATTGTGATAACAGCCTCCGCTATATAAGACAACCATTCGGTACACTCCGAGCCATTGCACGAGCTGCTGGCGTGGCAGCTGGACGTGTGCTCGTGCGGGGCAGGGTGGGGGGGGTACCGGGTCGCCCTGCCTCCCTCTCCTGCACGTGCTCAGCCGGAGCTGAGCAAGTGTATGGGAGGGAGGCAGAGGGGAGGGTCGCGGGGAGGGGGGTACAGTGAGGGGTGCGTAGCGCGCGTTTCAGTAGAAACGCGCACCAAGGGATGAGGAAACAACCGCTAACAAAACTGCAAGCCAATCTATGTTACCGTAACGAACTAAGAAGTTGTTTTGGTTGTGATAACACTCTCCACTATATAAGAAAACCACTACACTCCGAGCCATTGCACGGGTTGCTCGCGTGGCAGTTGGACGTAAGCGCGTGCAAGGGGCAAGGTGGGGGGGGGGGGGTGGAGTGGCGAGTACGGAATGGGGTGAGGTGAGGAAGGTGGGAGTTAGTATCGAGTGACCCCCTTCTCCCATCCTCACTCCCTTGCGCGTACTCAGTCGGATCTGAGCCCATGCAGGGGAAGGAGGCATATGGATTGAATCGGGCAAACTGGGTACAGTAAGGGGATGCGTAGCGTACGCTTGAATAGGAGCAGGCGGCAAGAGAGAAGGAAAGAACCGCTAGCAAAACTGCAAGCTAATCCATGTTACAGCAACGAACTAAGAAGTTGTTTGGATTGTGAATCGCTCCCGCTATCTAAGCCAACCACTGTGATATACTCTGTGCTACTGCAGGAGCTGCTCGCTTGGGAGCTGGACGTGAGCACGAGCAAGGCGGTGGTAAGAACAGTGGCGGCGTAGTGTCCCTATGTTGCATGGCGGCTGCATACCACGTGCGGGAGTGGGTGCCGGTTGAATAGGGTCAGTGGGATATGATGAGGGGATACCAGATGAGAACGGCGATTTCGCGATTAGGAGCACATAGCCCCTGCGGCGGTAAGGCGTCTACGGTTGCGACAAGATGGGAAGAAAATGGATCGACCGCAATCGGAACTGAACCGATTAATGTTGCATTATCAAATTGTGGTAGCGTTTTGATAGTCATAACACCCTCCACAACATAACACAACCATTTAGTGCACTCAGAACCATTGCACGGGCTATTCGCGTAGCAGCTGAGCGTGACCTGTAGGGTGGCTGAGCGGGGAATAGCTGAGGTTAGTTTGGGGATAGGTGAGGTGAAGGGGTACCATATTGGCGACCGACGCTCGCCTGAACAGGAGCACGCAGCGACTGCGGAGACCGAAGAATCCGTGGCTGTCATAAGATGGGGAGGACAGTAATCGATTATCCATGACCAGATTTCAAACTTTCATTATAAAAGTGCCCTGCGACTATATGGCGCGTTCCTACATTTATTTGATTAGAAGACACCGGTTAGTCACCATGAGAGCATCATAAATGCCTAAGACAGTAGTATCGCCCTGCTTATGCCTTACTTTGCTCCTTTCTTTCACGAGTTAAGAAGTGAGGCTCTAAAGCAGTTGCATGAGCCCGGCGAAGCCGGCTTCCAAGAAGGAGGAGAGCTCGGCGTTAGCCGGGCGATCCGACTGGTAAAACAAAAATAAAAAATCAAGGAAAGGCAAATTAGTTGAAATCACCTGTAAATTTTTACGATCCGGCGCGAATCCCAAAGCCATAGAAACTTAGAATAAACGAGTGGGACGCTTGGATTGTTTTTATTCTCATGTTTTCTGGGAATGCGCGGCCTCTGATGGATTCTGCGGATGCAGCCGAGTTGCTCTTGAGTTCTGGCCCTTGTCATCATCTTCTGTTCTTATTTTGTAGCACCTCCAATGTTATCCGCATCAGGAAATTGCGTTTTACTCGTATTTGAGAGCGCAATTAAAGGACTTGGCAAAGTGCCAAGGAGCCGCACGCGACACGCGCGCTTGCAACGGATGTTATGAAGGACGGGAATCTGCGCCGCAAAAGGTGTAAGGCGGAGCATGGAGGAATTAGCGTGTTTCACGGTCCTGTATCTCCATTCCTGGGCATGGGCGGGGACCACGACACATCGACAGCTGGGGGGCTGATAGTCTCATACACCCTCAATGTGTTTGAACGTACCGTGTGTTTTTAATGATGAGCACCTCAAAAACGGAAGTCATGCTGAATCAATTTGCCGGAGGTGCGACCACAATGTTGAAAAGATCCCAATCGAAGACGTTGAAGAACACGTACATTTCACTAGTCCGCTTTACATGAGGAATGACTTGACCGGAGAGCTGATGAGGCGCTACAAAGCTTGATGAGCAGCATTCAATTCTGTAAAGAGCGTCGTGGAAGACACCAGAGATCCTTAATCTTTAATACAACAATGCTGCGTGCCCTTTGCTACGCAGAAGAAACTTGGGCTCTCACGAAAGCGCATGAAAGACAGTTAAAACCTGCTGAAGCACCAATGGACTAATGGAGCTCCGCCTAGTAGGCACGACGTTAAGGTCCAACGAGAATGGAAAGCTCACAACTCAGAAGTCGGAGCCACGTCGAAGATCGAAAACACTGTACCTCACGTTGACGAAGCAAAACGTCGATTTTCCAGCCACATGATGGAGAGAAATGACGGAAGATGGAGCTGGGCGACCGTAAGATAGTAACCACGTGATAAGAAATCGCCCTCAAATCGCCCGGATCGCCCTCCTCTGCGCTGGGTAGATTCTCTGGCCTATCGCAACAATGTTTATGATCAAATTTCTCTTAAGGTCTCTATGCACTGGACAAGCAAGGCTCAAGACAGAGATCAATGGAAAAGAAGTTGGGACCCGCGCAAGGTCAACCGCCGTGCTGAAGAACGGGTCGTCTAAGTAGTCTGAGAATCGTTTGATAAGTTGTTCTGTGCACACGAGGTTGGTAGGTGGAACTTTTATTATGGCCTGACGTTTCGACTAGATCGTCTTCATCAGAGGCCTAAACGTGGCTCATGGTTTGAAATTGCTCTCTCTACACCGCCAAAGATCTCCTCTTCCCTAACGTTTCTGACAGACTACTGAGAAAACCACCCAAAAATCCCGAATGAGAGGAAAGACTCACCCAGTCCACCACAGCGAGAGCGGAAGTAGCCGCTCAGTTAGTTGTTAGTACAATGAGTGGGACTTACTGTGCCAATCTTGTATAGTGACTATAGTCAGAAATGGCACGTCCCACCGCTCACATCAGTAGCTCGCAGTGCGACACAAATGGCAAGAGGTCATTTGTCACCACTCGGATTGGCTGCCTCAGGGTGCTCCTCCTTTTTTGTCATGGCCCGGCTTCGCCGGGCCGGCCTGGCTTCGCCAGGCACTCTTTCCTTAGCAAAATGTAGAAAAATAATTGAAAATAGCTCGAGCAATGGGTTAAAGTTGAATCTGGCCAGAGGATCGTGCAACATACAGCGCTTTGTTACTTCCGAAATTCTAATGACATCAAAAGAAAGAGCCTGACGCCCCTTATCCAATCTTATCAGATGCTGGCAGTTTTTGTCCAACCTAGTGTTCCTTTCCTAAACCCTACATCGTATCTTGGAACCAACCTCCTACTGTTGCTGTGACGTGATGGACTCAGTGACCATACCCTTCTAACATCTCGAATCTTATCAGCAGCTGACAGTTCTTGTCATCCACCAATAATGTTCCTGTCCCATACCCTAAATCATATGTTGGAATCAACACCTGGCTGATGCTGTGACCCGCATTACGAATATGGTGAGAGTTCCATTCTGAGGCCTCTTATCAGATATTATCAACTGATATCACTTCCTATCACCCACCAATAGTGTTCCCGTCACACCCTCTACGTCACTTCTTGGAACCAATATCTCGCTGCTACTGGGACCGGCGCTATGAATTTCGTGTCAAAGAGACAGACGCACACGCACGGACATAGTCGATTATATATGGTAGAATTGTAACCGTTGTCCCAATGTAACGCTGAAATCTATCCTTTTGTCCATTCTTTTCTCGGGGTTAGTACCAAAAATCTCCATAACCCTCACACGAAAATTCAGCAACCTGTAAGAGCAGCCTTCGAAGCATCCTACCGCTCAATGCGTTCTCCACCACTGTAGGGTTTTTTTCTGGAATGCACTCCCGCATTCGGCAGTCTTGCGCTTCGAATGGTCCTCTCTCGGGTTGTTGATGGAAGATAATCATGGTCATAGTGATAAAGTTAGTTGCTGCAGTTCATGGCAACTGAGTAAACAACCGCATCTGAACTCCAGTTGCTTTAGCGGCCGTACATGATGTCGATAGCGGTAAGAGCGTAGGAGTGAGTTGTGTACGAACTGCTGAGAGCAGCGTAGGAGTGAGTTGTGTACGAACTACTGAGAGCCTGATACCTGTCATATCAATCGCATTGTGGCAGTAAGCGGTGTTGCGGATCATGATGACGCTTTCAACCCTTATCAGTTGCTGTCACTTAGTGTCACCCGTCAGTGGGTTCCCGCCCTCCTCCCCCTATACCACTTCTTTGAACCAAGGTCCCACAGACCCTGCAACCTGCCCTACAAAGTTGGTGACCCTCCGCATCTAAGGCCCCTTATCGAATCTTATCAGATGTTATCAGCTTCTGTCACATACCAATCATGTCCACTTCCCTTACCCTATACCACATCTTGAAATGTCCCACGGTCGCTGCAACCTGCGCTAAGAATTTGGTGACACCCGCGTCTAGGGTCCCTTATCGGATCTTATCAGATGTTATCAGCTCCTGTCAGCCACCACCCTACCGTGTATATCACTTCTTGAAATCACGGTCCCGCAGCTGCTGCAACTTGCCACGAATTCGGTCACCCTCCCCTTCTAAGGCCCCTTATCGAATCTTATCAGGTGTTATCACCTGTCACCCACCAAAAGTGTTCCCGTCCTGCCATGTATATCACTTCTTGGAACTGTCATCCTATCTTTTACGCTCGCTATGAATTTCGTGACAGACAGACAGACGCACACACAAACACACACACACACTTACAGACATACTTAGTGGATTATATATGGTAGGATGGATAAGCACTCATTGCGGCTGTTCATTTTAGAATTTCTTGCAGAAATCCAGATTCCTCTAGCGCTTTTCTGGCAGAAATCTCAGTCTTCATATCAAAGCCGTTTCCGCGGTGTCCTCGATCGAATGCTTGCCGAGTGGTGTTCTTATATTACCACGCCTTTTGCCAGCAAGATGTTCTTTGACGCGTATTGCTAACGGTCTTCCAGTCTCCCCAATGTAGGTTGCGTTACATGCCAAACATTCAATTTGATAGATCACACCACTTTTGGCGCAATCTCCAATTGAACCTTGTGGACAAGTAACGCACTGTTCTGATATGCACTGCCTGTCGTAGAGTCTGTTTCGCACCAGTTGGCGTTTGATGTTATTATTAGGAATACTAACTAATACAACATCATTGTCCAACTGCGCGCGAAAAAGACATCTCTGAATCGCAGCAGTCACTCTATCAGATATGAATGGTATACATAGCGGGAGCTTGTTTTGGCGCGGTACGCGTCGGTGCTCAGTGTGAATTCTTCTACGATTAGCTGGTACAGGGTACCCATTTGAAGCATGCAGTCGTGAGAAACATGTTTAGGACTGCAGCAAACGTAAGCACAGGGGCAGCAGAGCGGCAAGAATCCGTACGGCTTGCTTCTGATATAGCCCTTTCAAATGGCTATCCTGTACCAGCTAATCGTAGAAGAACTCACACTGAGCACCGACGCGTACCGCGCCAAAACAAGCTCCCGCTATGTATACCATTCATATCTGATAGAGTGACTGCTGCGATTCAGAGATGTCTTTTTCGCGCGCAGTTGGACAATGATGTTGTATTAGTTAGTATTCCTAATAATAACATCAAACGCCAACTGGTGCGAAACAGACTCTACGACAGGCAGTGCATATCAGAGCAGTGCGTTACTTGTCCACAAGGTTCAATTGGAGATTGCGCCAAAAGTGGTGTGATCTATCAAATTGAATGTTTGGCATGTAACGCAACCTACATTGGGGAGACTGGAAGACCGTTAGCAATACGCGTCAAAGAACATCTTGCTGGCAAAAGGCGTGGTAATATAAGAACACCACTCGGCAAGCATTTGATCGAGGAGCACCGCGGAAACGACTTTGATGTGAAGTGCACGATTCTGGCATGCGACTGAGATTTCTGCCAGAAAAGCGCTAGAGGCATTCTGGATTTCTGCAAGAAATCCTAGAATGAACAACCGCAATGAGTGCTTATCCATAACAAATGACCTCTTGCCATTTGTGTCGCACTGCGAGCTATGATGTGAGCGGTGGGACGTGCCATTTCTGACTATAATCACTATACAAGATTGGCACAGTAAGTCCCACTCATTGTACTAACAACTAACTGAGCGGCTACTTCCGCTCTCGCTGTGGTGGACTGGGTGAGTCTTTCTCTCATTCGGGATTTTCGGGTGGTTTTCTCAGTAGTCTGTCAGAAACGTTAGGGAAGAGGAGATCTTTGGCGGTGTAGAGAGAGCAATTTCAAACCATGAGCCACGTTTAGGCCTCTGATGAAGACGATCTAGTCGAAACGTCAGGCCATAATAAAGTTCCACCTACCAACCTCGTGTGCACAGAAGAACTTATCAAACGTAACAACAATGCCGAGGTTTTACGAAGAGAGAAGTTGGACACTACTCATCTCGATAGAACTGGATACTGATATCTAAAAAATCCACTATCAGTCCTAATCAAAGCATTGTCCTTGCTTTCGTGCCTGTCGGGATGCTAGTCAAACTCTCGACCTCAGTGAGCAGGCTTTTTCCTAGAAGATCTGCTCGAAAGTAGTGAGG
>MU912280.1:0-13432 GCA_036418165.1 Cooperia oncophora
CTGAAATGTGTCCATTTCCAGAGAGTGCATATTCTCTGGTCATTCCGTAACGTAGTGTATCTATGGCTAGTAATGCCTAGTAAATCTAAAATTACCAAAATAAAAAGAGTAATTACATATAAAGTTGCCCTCTCATAGGTGACGTCTCACTTTTTTTTGTTTTCAGATGTAATAAAATTTTTAATTACGGCACATTTTGGAGAGTTCTTGCCTGACTGCACGCACCGGTTATCCTGCACAGAATTTTTTAGCATTCCATGTTCAGAGCTGTTTTAGTCTAATGGCCTCTTGTTCCTTTTTTTGCCAAGGTATCAACCTATTTACTCGACGACCCGTCACGGTAAAATCGTTGCCGAAAATGGCCTTCTTCAAGATTAGAATGGCAAAAATGGTTGAAGAACTTTTTTCTGAACCTTCCCACTATATAGTTTGTAACATAGTAATTTATCGGGGGCAGAGAGCTCAGCGAGCACGAGCTCGCGTCCGGCTGCCTTGCTCTACCAATGGTGATCGAGCAATGATCGATGTAGGAAGGAATCAGCCGGTGGGAAGGCCGCAGGTGGGAACCGCTGATTGCGACCCGACTGGTCACGGTGATATAAACTGTACTCTAACCTCTAGGACGGAATATATCATTTGAACATGGCATGGGATTACTCGTGAAACATTTCAATTTGAGACAATTGTTTTCTTGTTCTGTGTTGGGCAAAAACATAATTACAACTTTCACAAAATAAAAGTATTCCACTAAAATTTCAGCCACCCCCTCCCCCGTTCAATTCAAGGGGGCAGCCACGCCTACCACATCTCAAAGTTTTGAAACTACAATTCAACATCTTTGGCATCTTTGGTAGAGGGCGTGGCGGAAAGTGGTTCCATATAAAACACCATGCACGGCTCGAAAATCCTTGTTTTACAACTGATTTATTCGAAAAAGCGATTTGTATGACACATCTGATTCACTTCTTTTTTTATCAGTAACAAATTTTAATAAAATTCCACCTGCTTGATGCAATTGCGCTAGTTCAGATTTATCTTGAAAGTTTTGACTGAAGACTGTATTCGATTGCTGTGCCTGTACTTGAGTAAGAACTCTAGCTTGTTACCTATGTCTCTCGGGTCAGTGTGCTGCAGGGTGCTACCAACTTCAGAATGAACGACTTACATGACAACAGGGTACACAGTAGGCTGAAAAACTCTAGCGAGAGCTCGTATTTGGTCGAAGGGATTCAGTTCACATCATCTGGGGTTCAACAACAGGGAATGTTGTATTTGGTCCCAGAAAATTTTTGAATGTCCTTCCCACGCTCGACAGCTCGACAGGGGGGGGGGAGGGGCGAGGGAATCCCTGGCTAATGATGTGCCCTGGTCGTATTGCGAATTGTTCTTTATAGGTTGTTGACTTTTCTCGCTTGTTTCCATTTCATGAGCGCTATATGACCCTCCCACTGCTCTTGATGGCAGTTCTTTGGCGAAAACCTACAGAATTCACGAAAAATGAACTGGTAGGGTGATAGGAAGTTGGGATAATTGAGGAAGATCGTGGGTAGGATAAGAGTCGTGGGTAGGATGGAGAAGGCGGGAGGTTGTACTGGAGGGAGGGGTCGTATTTTGCAGAATTTCTCCCGAACTGCAGAACGTGCCGTGGAGTGGACAAACCTAAGTAAAAGGGACTCATCAGCGTTCAAAACCTAATCTTTTGTGAATTCGTTAGGAAGCTCAACTGTTCAGTAGATAACTGACGTGAGGCTAGCGGAGTAAGTGTGGCGCAGCTCGTTAACCCTGGCGTTATTTAAGAAATGTGCGAATGGACATTGTTATGCAACATTTACAGTGCTGTTTTGGATACATCATGTTGACTGACATCTTCCACAAAGGTCCCCAGCGTATTTGTTCCTGTGAGAGGTGTCATAATTCATGAAGTAGAGCATTCAGAACACCCTACCCGGGTCATCACCATCATCTTTCTTGAGCCCTCTTTTGTTTCGACAAATGACATTGTTGTTGCTGTGAACGAGGTCCACTCGTTGTGGCCAAATGTCATACTGAATGCCTATTTTTCGTTATCTCTAGGTAGATTCAGTTAAGATATTCCTACTTTCATTGTAAAAATAGCTAAAGCTGAGGGGGATGAGTTCTTGTTCCTCATAAACAGTCTACTGATGAATAATTCACGCTCTTATTCTGCCAAAAAAAAGAACTAACACACTAGCTGCCTCAACCCTTTTTGTGGTCTTCATTCCGTTATCCTTTAGTGCACGTTTCGCGATCGGGGGTGGAGGCGTTCAAATATAGAATTGAGGATGCTATATGACTTTCCACTAGCGGAAAGAGCAATTAAAACCGTATAAAACAGTCCTTTTCAGATACAAGATTACAGGATTATAAAAACAGACGGGAGACGGTAACCTCAAACCATGGCAGGGCACATCACTGGTTGGGGATTTTAGTCGAGTCTGTACGACTTCCCCCCATTCTTTTTTGGAGGTTGGTACGACCCCCCCCTCCGGCCCTCTGTCCTTCCTCATCGAATCGAGCGGTCGACGGGGGGGGGGGGGTATATTGTGGGCATGAAAGAGGAATCACAAAAAGTCAGCCACCGCTCCTACAACGCCAAAACGTAAATACGACCCCCCCCCTCCCAACAATGACCAAGTACGACCCCCCTTTACAACGTCCGTGAAGCGAGAAAAATCAACTATCAAAATAAATTTTTAAAACTTTTCCCAGCCCCCTCCTGGCCGGCCGAATACGATCCCCCATATTCGGGATTCCCCAACAACGATGGGCCCTGCCTCAAACAGTGCGCGTGAAATTGTATGTTTTCGCCGTGAACGCATACAGTGGCATACCGTGAGCTGATTACGTTACCTAAGTTTGAGACACTATTAACTCGTGTTGTACGCACTGTCCTTTGCACAGGCTGACTGATGTACATTTCATCATTAACCCCGTACTCTCCTGCGCAATCGTTTGTGGGATAGGAAAGAACTGTATCCACTCCTTTTGTCAAGTCTATTTTGGGATTATTATTTTCGGCTTCTGTGCCATCGGAAAGCAAAGAGGCACAGTGCAAGCGAGACGGCTACCCAAGGTGCAACCGAATAACCTGGGCTGGCATGAACCAACTACCTGACCTAAGTCATAAGCTTGCGCCGATTTCCAATTATTTCCATTTGCGAAATATGCGCTCCACATCCCGGAGATGGAGAGGGCTTATCTGTAGGTCCTTTTGAGACGACTTTCGTACTGTCTTGTACTGGCTAAAGACATAAGTACAGTTTCCCTAAAAAGGCAATATTCCGCTATAAGCGCAGCAGCCGCCACGCCACGTTCATATAGCCACGCCTACCCAATCTCCGGCAACCGTATACCCTTTGCGATTGTGGACTGTGTCGTATATGTCCATTATCACTGAAGTCCGTAGTGGTGTATCGGTGGGGGTGGATTTTGGCGCGGCGCCATACACGTCCTTGCTTCTCGTTTCTCATTTTTGGTCAGCGCGGTGGTTAGACCAGAAAACCAGGGACTAAACGTCACAACGACATTATCGCGACGACACGAGCAGCGTAGGCCGGCACTCGGCTCTTAGGTGCTCATAGGCTTAACAATCGAACTTGCACTTGCTAATTTTCGTGTGTTAGAATGCCACTCTATGATGGTTATTTCCATATTCCGGAATAAGGTCCCGCTCGCAAGTCCTGTTGTTACGAGCTCTTGCTAGCTGGAGGTGGTTTATTTGAAGTTGGGTTTCTGCACGGCGGCCGACCATTAATCATAACCGTTTACTCAACATCCTGAAAACGCAACCAAATGAAACCGCAAACAAGTTGACAACAACCCACGGTGCACCAATATGACAGCGATCAAGCTTCTCCACGATCTCTGCTTGGGAAAAGCTCCCTGAAAACAATCAGGGAACTTTTCCCACGCTCCGCGGAAGAACTCACCGGCGAGCGCACGCGTCGCGTGCTTACGGTTGTCGCAGCGATAATGCGGCGAAAAATAAACAAAAGCCTGCGTTTACCACTGCATTTCCAAGGCAATGAACTTTCTGGCCCTCTGCCGATGAATGGTAAGTATAGTAGGATAAGGTGAAAGGCAGGAAGGAACGAATGATGACTGATTATCAGCACTAGGCAGCTGAAAAGTGTGTTCCAAAAATAGGCAGAACATTTATCAAAAGTTGTGGTGATTCCACTGTGATTACCGATTGTATTTGCCAATACGCACTGCGGACAAATCAAAACTGGGACCTCTCTAACAAAAGGGATCTCATTGCAACCCTTAGGAGGGGTTGTGTCCAGCTGACTGTCATTTTTGGCATCATCTATTTTGGTTGCCCAAGGCTCGCTATTCATCCTACGATCGTTGATGTCCTAATTTTACTATATTTGTCTGTCTGCTCTCCCATCCCTTTCCGCTTGACGGATGTCGGGGGTATCATGCATCACAACAAGCCATGTTGACATGCTCTTTGCGGAACCATTCATTAAAACATGTCCTGTTGGCTAGTGTCCTATGCAATGACAAATTTGGCCCTTTGCTCAAGCATAGTAGCATTACTGCAAGGACTGATGGTTCCTTGAGTTCCAGTGTTTCCAATTTTGTTTTACAGCTGAATGAAGCTGAATGGAGCTCTCCTTTTCAAAAGTTCTTACTGAAGACGTTCCGAGGGCAAGCTCTTTTCTATAGGATGCACACTTGTTCTTGTTATTGGGAAATTCCGTGTGTGGTACACTCTATATCCCAGAAACGAGGAGGGCGTGGCTGCGAGTAAATAATAATTAGTTTGCGTTTCCTTAGTTTTTTCAATTTTGTTTTATTTACATCTACATTCGTTGTTCTTCATTTCTAGCCTTTGTCATCTTCATCACCTTCTATTCGGACTTTGAAGCATGAGCAATACCTCAAATGTTAGGAAATTGCGTTTTGCTTGTATTGTCATGTTTTATTGTCATGTTGTCCGTTTTTATTGTCATGTTCTGTGGGAATGCGCGGCCTCTGAGGGATATTGCAGAAGCAGCACAGTTGCTCTTGAGTTCTAGCCCTCGTCATCATCTTCGGTTCTTATTTTGCAGCACCTAAAATCCGCATAAAGAAATTGCGTTGTACTTGTATTCCAAAGCGCAATTACAGGACTTGGCAAAAGCCAGAGCTGCACGCGACCGCGCCGCGCGGACGGTGTTAGCATAAACGTGAGTTTGCGAAACGGGCGGTGTAGCAAGGAATTACGACTTTCCCACGGCCCCGTACTCTGACCCCGTGCAGTTTTGGGGGGGACCACGACACATCGACAGCTGGGGGGCTGATAGTCTCATACACCCTCAATGTGTTTGAGCGTACCATGTGTCTTTAAACAGGACCCCTTGATTTATACAGGACTTGTGGACTTTTTTTCGTGTGATTTTCCATTACAGAGAGTTGCGATCGTGTCTTGTGCTGTACAAAAAAATATTCGGTTTCTCACAGAGCGACAGTTTCTCACCGACTGCGCGGCCCCCTTATCGTCAAATCAAGTACACAGCCACGCCCTACCGCATTAATGGGATATAAAATATATCGGGGTGACCTGAAAAAGGGCTTATAAGCGCACATCCTATAGTAATGTCAGAATCCTGCAACTCCTTATTCGAGCAGTGGTTTCACAAGTTCGAAACCGACTCCTCGTACACGTTTCAAACTCGAGTTTGCTGTTGCCTCGCAGAATCTTCGGTACCAAGTTTGGAGTCAAGGAATTCGATACGGCCTGTTTTCTGGTGCTCTTGTGATAGCTCATCAAGGACTCCCGTACAATAAATAGGAGGGCGATTAGCGGTCTTTTAGTGAGTCTCCTCAATGCAAACGGCACATGTGGGGAATGCTTCAACGACGCTGTAGAACGAGCTCGTCAGATATGACGTCTTGTTTGGAAAACCCTCGTGGTCTTCCTGAGATTGTTTTCTGACAACACCAACCTGGATTGCTCATGGATTCGTCTGCACCGGGGCTACTGGCCAATGTGATCAGCTACGGAGAGGTTTGAATGGCTAATTTCGGTTAGCACCCTCTCACGAAGTTTTTTTACTAGTAGAACACTTACACCATCGAAGCATATCGAAGAGGTAATGTGTTTTTTCAAAATACTTTTTGTAGGAAATGAATTCCAATTCATATTTCTGAAAGTAATTCCTGAAGGTATTCTTGCCTTGGGTGCATTTACAGCTCTGACCCAGTGAAAATTTCCCAAGTCTCACTAAAATCTGTTAGGATGTTTATGAAGTTCTGAGAACTTGTAGACGGATTATGAGGAACGTAATAGCAACGATAAGAGAGGATTCACTATTAATTATGAGTGTCGTCATTTCCCCTTCTCTTGAATGTTGAACAAGAATACATTCTAGGAAGCTGAAGACACGTGCAAAGGCGGCAAAAGTCCTTCAAAAATAGTGAGAAAATTTTTCTGCACGTCATCTGGGCTGCTCTGTCCACACAGGGCATTAGTGACCTATTTGTAGTCCGACTGACAGAGCTGCTTGAACGCTGAAATAACCAGGCGTAGGGTGTCGTGACCCTCTGATGTTTTTCCTACTAATTTGACTTTATTCTTCTGGATTATAAAGAGCATCTGTTTGCAAGGTCGCAGAGAAGTGCGCGATAAAGGCAGAATGCAACATGTTCTGGTAATTGGTCTCAAATGATAACAGGGTTGCTATGTAGTGGGGAAAAACTACAAAATAAGTAAGTGAAACCACGAGAATCCTGCATTAACGTCTTTGTTCTACCCGACTCAGAGAGCAATTTCAGACGTTACCGCTGGTATCGAGGCCTATAATCACTACAGTTACGGTTGCACCTATGTACTCGTATATCCATGCAGCACCGCAGCCGCTTCATATCAATCCCTTCGCTTCATACTGTACTTCGCAAATGAAGCGATACGAGCATCAGCATCGGTCGGACATTTGTGGGCGGACGGACGCGGTGCGCATCCTGGTCGGTATGTTGCAGCTTTATAGGGCGCTATACTAGGGGATACGGGGCTTGCTCAGAAGCGGGGCCTGCTCAGAGGCGCCAAACTCTGTCCTGCTAAGTATATTAATCCCACACATCTTAGGGATTCGCCGAGCCAACTGCCTTTAAAGGCAGTTGGCACGATGGTTTCCTACTTAGCCTAAAATGCTAGTAGGGCGCTGTATAGTGGGGAAATGGCGAAAGAACGGAGTGAAACGGTCAAAATCCTGCGAAGAAAAAGCCTCCGTTCTCAGTGACTTGTAAATCGATTTCGGACGAGTTTCCCGTAGGCATCTTACCAATCACCGCTACCGAAGATACGGCTGCATATGTGTACCCATGTATGCATGCAGCATCACGGCCGCTTCATACCAATCCCTTCGCTTCATAATTTGCTTAGCAAATGAATGAATACGAGCGTCAGGAACGGTCGTCCATTTGTGGGCGGGCGGGCGTGGCGGGCGTTTGGGACGTAAAGTTGTGGCTTGATAGGGCCCTTATAAGGGCACCTTCCTCGGGGAAACCGCTATGCAGCGCCTGCCCAGGGTCGCGGAATTCTATCCTGCCAGGAGTATTGATCCTAGTCGTCTTGGGGGATTTATCGTGCCAACTGCCTTTGAGGCTTGCGAAACCTTTCTAGACTAGACAGACTTAATCTGCTTAATCCACCTTACAACCTATTGAGGCGCAAAAGAGGCAAAACAAAAGTAGCTTGTTTTTCCCTCCTCATCATTCGAATCCCCTGATTTCCGAACGTTTTTACTTCATTAGTATTAACTATTTCATCTAAATCAATCAGCAACACAAAGCACAGTAATGACAAAACCATAGGTGGGCATGAAAATAACACGCGACGACAGGAGGAATTCTAGGACAGGCTGCTTTTGGAACCGTTTGTGATTTGAATACATAAAACCAAAAGACGAGCTTTTTGGGGCGAAACCTTCGCGGTGTTTGCGGAGCACCCAGCTTACCTCAGAAAATAAGGTAACTAAAACTAATGAATAATACATCCAAGCATCACGGTTTATCTAGAGAAAGGGTATCTAGCGCTACCCTTTTCCTCACTGCTTCAGTTGGGTATTTGTTTCGAAGCTTTCACTCGCTACACTTCTTGAGAAGAAAGGAATGGAATTTCCTCGAAACTTTACGGCTACGTCAACATATAAGCCATGGACCCCAGCTTCAGGGCCCGCTCAGTTCGATGCAGCATTTGGAATGCCTTGAAACCTTCACCCTAACACGGAACGACCATTTTCAAAGGTGCCTTCACAAAAGACTCTCAATTAAAGGCAAACTCTCTCCTCTGCCGATCCTGATCTTTGGCATGTGCCAGGTGAATGGGTGCAGTAGCGTGCCACATTCTTCGCTCAAAGGTGCACGGGATGGGGATGGAGGGTATCGCTAGCGCTAGTGGTGCCATCTATATACTTCATCCGCACCCCTGCATGGCCAGCCAACGCCCAAGCATAGCCAAGTGCGCTACTTGTCCGCGCCCTCTCACTGCTTGTTGTTCTCTCCCAGTGAGTGCGCATTCGCTGTGGGATTCTGGTATTAGGTTGTCCGGAAAGTTCTCAGCGTTTTGAGTGTTTCACTTTAAACGATCATAACTTTCCATCGGATTTAATCGAAATAAGCACCGTTCGAATCAGCACACTTTTGCCAATGTGAAACCAGTCGACAAATCCCATCAAAGAAAAAACTGGGTGGTCGAGAATCCACGAAATCCACGAAGGCTTTTTTGCCTGGTCCTGATTGATGAAGTATTTTCCAGCAAGGAAGTTCTGAAAATGTTTGAAAAGGTGATAGTCGGTTGGTGAAAGGTCTGGAGAATATGGCGGGTGAGGTAGAACTTCAACCCCCAATTCGTTCAATTTATGGATAGTGATTTGTGAAACGTGTGGGCGGGCGTTGTCATGCAAAAGAATCGGACCCTTTCTGTTGACAAGTGCTGGCTGCAGCTGACGCAATTTTCGGTACATTTCGTCGATTTCTTCACAGTAGGACTCTGCTGTGATGGTTTGGCCTGGTGACAAAAAGTTATAGTGGATCACACCAGCCGATGACCACCACACTGTGACCATAATCTTTTTTCGTGAGGATTCGGCTTTGGAAATTGCCTCGGTGGTTCGTCGGCATCCAACCACTGTCCGGAACGTCTCCTGTTATCATACATGATCCACTTTTCATCACAGGTGACAATTCGGTCCAAAAACGGGTCGTTTCTGTTGCGCAAAAGCAGTGAAGAAGAAACCTCGAGACGTGCCAATTTCTGCCGGTCACTCAAATTGTGGGGCACCCACTTGTCGAGTTTTTTCACCTTCCCAATGCGTTCCAGACCATCTGCAACAGTGGATTTGCCAACGCCTAGCTCTTTCTGCAATCTCTCGAACTGTTTGGGATGGGTCAGCCTCCAAAAACGCCTTCAAATCCTCGTCAGGTATTGCTTTAGGTCGACCGCTACGAGGTTCATCTTCAAGGCTGAAATCTCCAGAACGAAATTTGTCGAACCATTGTCGCACGGTGCTTTCTCCAACACTATTGGGCCCCCACCTGGTTAATTTGTCGAGCTGTCTCGACTGCGGATTGACCCAATTTGTAGTTGAAGAAAAATATCGTCCGAAGTTGCTCTTTTGCTTCAAAAAGTCTTGGGAAAAAGGGGTTTATCAAGCAATGGTGAAACGGCAATTATACCATCAGATAGCGCAAAAATTCTCTTCAGGATGTACTACTGAGACGCAAGGGAGAATGAGTTTTTAATCAGCAATGAATGTACAAAAAATAGTAACACAAAACGCTGAGAACTTTCCGGACAACCTAATATCTACGAAATTGCACACTGAGGATAGCGCGGGCGGATTGGCACTCTACCGCGGCTGCAGACCCGTTCACTCCGCAGGTGGCGAGGGTTTTCCTCAGAGGTTACTGTACAGTTTGTCTTTCACTGCAGCCTCCTAACAGTAATAGTTCATTCAGGAATAACTCGACCTGAAGTTAGCATTGAAATTCGGGCGGTTAACAATTCGACGATATTATCGGCTTCGGGTGGTCAAAACTTTAGCCGTACGAGTTTCATTGCACTTTATATCTTCCCATCCTCTTAGGTCCCAATGATAGCCTTGCCGATGGATGTCCAAACAAGAAATCTCAACTAACTGTTACTTACCTCATCGTTCATTCTTGTACTTGGGAGTAAACGAAGCAGAACTGTGGAAGTCAACATCGTGTGAAGGATATAATTATATATAATAGGTAGGCGGAAATGGATATAATTATCTAGAGCCTGTAGTGATGTTATTCGCAACGATGCCCTCCCACTCAGACACCATTCAAATGAGACGTTTGTCATAATCCTTGCCCAGAACACCCGTAGACGACATCATCGACCACCGAACTTCAGCAGAAACCGGTAATTTACTCACTGCAGAAGAGCTGTAGTATGAGTCGATGCTATCATTAACACAGCTCACACCCCTATTATTGCAACTAGCCTCAGAGTTGTGTGCTTTCTTAATCTTCTAGCCTTGTTCTGCTTGTACTTGTACTGCCTGCCACGACTCCTAGATTCTCAAGGGGGGCGGGGACCTACCTCTCAGACATAATGGGCATTGGGCCTGTGCTGTTAACCCGGGAGACATGTCACTTGCGCTTGATCACCTAGTTGTTATAGCAGATGCCCCTAATTCCAGTCGCCCAGACCTGACCCATCGAGGAACCCGACGAAGCAAAATGCGATAAGCTGAGTGAAGTAATCTAGAGGATTACAACCCTGAGAAAGGAATGCGTGGCGTATTCTACAAAGGAGTGATCAGTGTACGGCACTGTGACTTAAATGACCTTTCCAGTACGCCCTCTCCCCAACGCATCTAGTACGACCCTTTAAAGAATTTCCAAAGGTACAGGCTCCTTCTCACAACACATCTACTGCCGCACCCCACTCGTATAACATCTGCCAAAGTTTTTCGAGAAATTTCACTCGTTTTTTCCTCAAAAAAATCGGTGTCGAGCAGGTGATTACTTCCTCTCAAGTCAAGTATCGGAGCGTACTACTTTAACTGGTGGTTGCGTAGTAGTTTCACCGCGCAGTCAACGATGGTCGTGGGTTAGCGAGGGGGTACAGTGTGTGAAAGTGTAAAGATCAAACATTTCATCTGGGGCTGCAAAAAATTTTTCTGGACGTCAGGTGCAACCCCTCCTCCCTACCCCCCCCCCCCAAGTACGAACATACGTACATACGTCGCTGTTACATTACGAGATAACGAAGCTGTCTCGTGCAGGTTGTTTGTTTTTTGCAGCCGTAGCCTTGCAATTAAGAATTTATAATTAGACTCCCTCAGTAATGAGTATATCCTACTAAGGCGGCGATGGTAGAAATACAAGGACGCCTTCATCTCGATTGATCAACTACAAGTTGCTAAGCCCGAATCTAGCGCGCTTCCAACGCAAGTGGCATCCCATCTACAGAAGGACGGAATCGCACATCAATACAACAACTCGTTCATGGCTCGTCCTTGACAAAAACGTCTTCGCAGTTGTCACTACAGTTACGACTTAGTTAGGTCGTTGAGCGAGGTCTTGACTAGTTCTTGCGGGATCTGAATAAAACGAAATATCCCTGCGCGTACCCACTTAACGACCTCTCGAGGCCCTTGATTGTAACGCGAGGTCCGCCTTTCAAGAAAAAACCTAGATACCGTTTTACCTTAAAGGCACAGTTCGCGACCGCAAATTGCGGGAAACGGAACTCAAATAGGCACAAAAAAGTGCTAAGTATCTGATTAGCGGAGAAAAGCAGCAGAAAAAGCAGTCCGAAATGTTATAGAGAAAGATAACATAGTGGCTACTAGCTAGTAGCTAGCAGCCGGTGAGGGTCGGCATGGGCCTAAGGGGTGTCCATGGGCCTAATTAGTCAGCTTCTAGCGGAGTTCTTGCCGTTTTTCACATTTTGAAAGTAGCGCAGCCTCAAAAATCGCCTTCCGGATCGTCCGACACATTTGAGAGGTCATAGCCTTATTTTATCGCGGAATGTGCCTTTAATCACTGTGAAGACTCTTAGTTCTCACGTATGCCTGCGAATCACCCTACTAAATCTCTGATGAGTACGATCTCCCCGTCGAAAGTCAGTCTCGCTGCGACCGCTTTCTCAAATAAGACTGAAAAATAGATGATTGACAGTACAATGCTTGATTCAATTGTCCGCGGACATTTCAGAGATTGCAACAACATTCAGAACGCTTTTTCACTGTTGCTCTAAAACGAGCTATTTCGTGACGTGGGTCGCTAAATAGGCCAGAAATATTCCGAACTTTCTTGAAAGTGGAGATTCGGGAGAGAGGAAAATAGGTTTGTGAAGCAAAAGGTTGATAGTTTATTAATTAGGCTTGAGCAACTCCAAAGACTTCCTTTTGAATGGAACTTAGAGTTTTGACGCCGTTGTGACATTTAAGCGTCCCCTACGAGTTTTCTTGCTTGGAACAATAATAACCTTCTGCAGGTGTCATCTCTCAAGGAACAAAAATAGCGCCAAAAACTAGGAGACTCTTGTATTCTTGGAAGCGCTCCATATTTTCTCACACCTCTTATTCGAAGAAATTCCGCACTGTTTTTTTTGTCGTTGTAAATTTTTGACGACGCGAAAAATTCACATCTCCGGCGTAGCACAATTTCCAGTTTGTTTGAAGACTTGAATTAACTTGTAGACATATCCTTTTCAAGTTATTGGGAAATAATTAACAGAAATAACGAAATAACACATTATAAGTCACTGGTTTCCAAGGCTAATAACAGAATTTATACTCTCTTCAAAGCACTGAATTCGAAAAATCCCAAGGTATTGCTGCAGGCCTATAAATCCTATGTTAGACCTGTAGTGGAACATGGGACTTCAGTATTCTCGCCATATAAAAAAAGGATATTAAGCTCTTGGAAAGTGTCAGAATAGCTTTACTCGTAAACTTGCCTACGATGTTCCGGAATGAGCTATGATTCTCTACCAAGCGCAGTAGAAAGACGGCGTCTTTACGGCCTACCTAGTCTCCTTGATAGAAGATCGATCAATGACCTCATGATGGCTTTCAAGATCCTAACAGGTAGAGCAACGGTCAAATCGGATGAATTCTTTACTGTAGTCACCTCTAGGACTAGAGGGAGCACTATCAAGATCAGGGCTCCTGTATCAAGAACCCAAGTCAGGTCTAAATTCTTCTCGATCAGAGTGCTTCGCTTATTTAACAAAATTTTTTGTGAAGATATTTTCCAATTATCACCTGGAGCTTTTCGTATAAAGGCCACCAGGGTAGTTACTTCAGAGGTATCCTAAATTCTTACATTTACACTTACGGGAATTGTCTGATTTCAATTTATGTACTTGTCGATTGTCACTGTCTTACTATGAATTGCGCAGATATACTGCGTCCACAAATAAATGAATAAATAAATA
>MU912281.1:6740-23987 GCA_036418165.1 Cooperia oncophora
CGTCTCCTGTTATCATACATAATCCATTTTTTCATCACAGGTGAAAATTCGGTCCAAAAACGGGTCGTTTCTGTTGCGCAAAAGCAGTGAAGAAGAAACCTCGAGACGTGCCAATTTCTGCCGGTCACTCAAATTGTGGGGCACCCACTTGTCGAGTTTTTTCACCTTCCCAATGCGTTTCAGACCATCCGCAACAGTGGATTTGCCAACGCCTAGCTTTTCTGCAATCTCTCGAACTGTTTGGGATGGGTCAGCCTCCAACCTTCAAATCCTCGTCAGGTATTGCTTTAGGTCGACCGCTACGAGGTTCATCTTCAAGGCTGAAATCTCCAGAACGAAATTTGTCGAACCATTGTCGCACGGTGCTTTCTCCAACACTATTGGGCCCCCACACCTGGTTAATTTGTCGAGCTGTCTCGACTGCGGATTGACCCAATTTGTAGTTGAAGAAAAATATCGTCCGAAGTTGCTCTTTTGACATGCTTCAAAAAGTCTTGGGAAAAGGGGTTTATCAAGCAATGGTGAAACGGCAATTATACCATCAGATAGCGCAAAGAATTCTCTTCAGGATGTACTACTGAGACGCAAGGGAGAATGAGTTTTTAATCAGCAATGAATGTACAAAAAATAGTAACACAAAACGCTGAGAACTTTCCGGACAGCCTAATAATTTCAAGCTCAACAAACTTTAAGACCATATCAAAAAGTGTCCTAAATGAGACAAGGGCCCTCAAATTTCAACAACAGGGAACGCGTGTCGGAGTCTGACGAAAATCAAGTGAAAACAAAATCGGTTCTTTATTCCCAGTTTCTCGGCCTTTTTTTTGGCGGGCTCTTTTTTCCCCGCTCATGTGAGTCGATAGAGAATGGCGGTCTGTGATCGCGTCCAACCACTGGATTTAAGAAAGGCACCTGAATTGAAGTCAATATCTACAAAAATGTTCATTATTCTCTATCATCTCTTCTGTAGAGCACGACCCCTATACTAAAAGAAAGGTGTTCTGCATACTAATAAGAACATACCTCTTGGTGAATAACCCTGGGAAAAAGAAAAACACTCATATGTACATGTTTATTTATTTGTCTACTTGTATTTATGTGTATTCATCTGCAGGTTGTGGTAAAAACAGCTGATCCGACTTAATTGCTGACCGGTGCGGCCGCTTGTGGGCGTTTTGGTTCCAGCGGAAATTACTGTGAAGATGTGAAGCCTCACAGAGAGGCAAACAAATCGTCTTTCTATTGGCACTGCGTAGTGTCTGGTCAAGCGCACGACATCCATCTACTATGTTGTTACTCATTATGACATGTATGGCAATACATTCGTTTCGGCATACTGACTCAAATCATCGACTTCCTTACGTAGCATCTTCAGCATCATGTGGGTGTTTAGCTGCGCGGAGGAATCATTGCCCTCAAACTTCTCTTGGAGAGCCCGACTTTTGCTTCGAGTCCTGCTTGTTTGACAGATCTAGGCAGTGGCTTAACCACGGATGGTCTAAAACCATCCAGTTCCGAAAATTACAGATGCCAAAGCAATTCATCGTCGACTGCTCATCATTGATATTTTAAGCTGAATTGGGTAAAAGGATCTCCGAACTGCCCTCCATTCGGATCATTAGATACAATCACGTCGGGTGAGGTCGGCGCAGCGAACTTTTGAGCATTCAAACCCGTTGTAGTGAACAGCGGAAAATTTCTGCACTGGTCTTGGCGTTCGAATATCTGTCCATGGATTTCTTCTGCTTATGGCTCCTTGCTTGTCTTTTCGGGCTGAAAACATCATTCAGCCTCTAGTCGAACTGTATGGACTACGCTGCTAACCTTGTGCTTACACAATTGAATTTGGAAGTCACGTGATAGTCCTCGTTGTCAGTATAGAACCGCTTGAACTGCTGGATTACTGCAGTGTTCGAAGTCACGCTTGACGATGTTGTGTCCTGTTGCGGGAGCTGAATCTTATTTTTCTAAGGCTGCTTCTACAACTGCTCTTACTTGACCTACCACTTAGTTTGTTTGCGTCTAGCAAAAGCGTTAACTCGCACGTGCCGCTGTCTTCGTGATCCGTTTACGGTAAGATTTCTGTTACTTACACAAGATCAGGGTAATCTATCGAGCTAAATGGGTGTGATGGGTCATGGAGACAGATCAGTTCGCTAGGTTCTGTTTCCAGAGCTCTCGAATCACGGTTGGAAAGGATCTCGCAGAATAACGCACTTCCTCCTTCTCTGGAGGTATCTCATTCTTGTATATGGGAGTGAGAAGCTCTTCTTTACTCTCAAGTATTTAATGGCTACATTTCGGCCCTTCCCTAAGCGCTTCTTTAGGTCACTGAATTAAAAAATAATAGGTTGATCAAAAAGTTTTGATAGGATTTTTTTGAAAGTTCCAGTACCGATTCTTGATCGATACCAATGATCTACTAGGGGAGGGCAAAAAAAAGACACTTATTCCTTTACTTTTGAATCGCTACAAGTTGCACCTTAGTAAATTCTGATCGGACATTTTATACCATGGACACCATATGAAGAGCACATTAACCCATTGCGTACCGCAGTGCTTTTACGCGACGCGATTTCTGGCGTGCTGAGTATAAAATCATAAGATTATGAGCATAAAATCATAAGACTCAGTTATGTCTCTGACGATTGATCCGCCTGCCGCTTCAATTCCTGCATCTGGTGGAAAGTCTGCACATACGTTGGCGAATGCTGGAGAGGCCAAGGTGATCTTCAAGGTGAAATGCTCGAACAACAACGACTATCGTCTGAAACCCGTGTTCGGATGTGTGGATCCAGCTGGTAATGCACCGCTTGAAATTACTCGTACGGCCGGTGCACCGAAAGAGGATAAGCTGGTCATCCAATGGGCCCCAGCGCCGGCAGATGCAACGGATGCTCAGGCTGCTTTCCCATCAGTTCCGCCTGATCAAATCCAGTCGCTCACCGTGCCACTGTCTGCCACGTAGACATCAAGTCATAGAGAAATGTGTTGTCAGTCGGTGCACTGTGAATAATGAACATTTTTATCTTCCTACTAATATAATCGGCTATGTCCGTGTGTGTGTGTGTCTGTCTGGTCGTGTGTCTGTCTGTGTTTGTCACGAAATTCATAGCACCTGAAGCAGAGCTCGGCGGGAATGGACCATGGTGGGGATGGATAGAGCATGGGACAAAACCTAAATAGCACCCATGACCCATGCTAAGCCCCGCCCACTGTGGGCGGGGCGTGCGTCCAAAGTTAGCGATGCCACTTTAAAAAGTCATAACTCGGTTACAGAGCAGCCCCGAGATGAGGAAACAGTGCAGTAAGGTTAACAAAGGCCTGACTGACCAAATGGAGGAGAGAGACCCGAAATGGGCGGGGCGTACTTGAGATGGGCGGTGCTTCCCACAAAGGTCAATAACTCGGTCCCCGAAAATGTTTAGAGGTCGCAGAAAACTCCATGACGAAGATGAACATCTTTCAAGACTCCACCATGTTTGCGGAGTACTAAGGCCCGCGCCCACAAGTTGGGCGGGACGTGCATTTGAACCCGAGGTACCATTGTAAAAAACCGTAATTTGGTGCTAAAGCACTACAGATGGCGCAAAAAAGTGGATTATGGCCCCCAAGTGATCACATGCAGGAATGTGCGAGGCACTCCCGCTGTGGGCGGAGCGTGCACCAAAGTGGGTGGAGCCAAATTTAAAAAATTCGCAAAACGCTTCCAGAGCACTCCAGATTCCAGGAAAAAGTCGTTTAAGATCAGCGAGTTGTTATTAGTTGAGAACCGCGAGGCATACATTGTGGGCGGGGCATGCCCCGAGGTGGGTGGAGCCAAACTTAAAAAAATTCGCAAAACAGTTCCAGAGCGCTCCAGATTCCAGGAAAAAGTCGTTCAAGGTCATCGAGGGATCATAAGTTGAGAAGCGTGAGGCATTCGTTGTGGGCGGAGCCTGTCCCAAGGTGGGTGGAGCCAAACTTAAAAAATCGCAAACGCTTCCGCCAAGCACTCCAGACACCGAGAAAAGGTAGTTTAAGGTCATCGAGGGATCATAAGTTGAAAGCGTGAGGCATTCGTTGTGGGCGGAGCCTGTCCCAAGGTAAGCTGGAGCCAAACTTAAAAAATTCGCAAAAACAGTTCCGAGCGCGCTCCATCAGATTCCAGAAAAGTCGTTCAAGGTCATGAGAGATATAGTTGAGAAGGTGAGATTGTTGTGGGGAGCCTGTCCCGAGTGGGTGGAGCGCAAATTTAAAAATTCGCAAAAAACGCTTCCCAGAGCACTCTCAGATTCCAGAAAAGTCGTTTAAGATCACGATGTTGTTATAGTTGAGACGGAGGCATTCGTTGTGGGCGGCAGCGCTGTCCCAAGTGTGGTGGAGGCCAAACTTAAAAAAAATCGCCAGAAAACAGTTCCGCATGAGCTGCTTCCAGATTCCACAAACACATTTAGATCAGCGAGTTTATTATTAGTTGGAGAAGCGCAGGGCCTTCGTTGGGGCGGCCCCGGTCCAGCCTGGGTGACGCCAACTTATTCGCAAAACGCTTCCAGAGCACTCTAGACACCGGGAAAAAGTAGTTTAAGGTCATCGAGGGGTCATTGGTTGAGAAGCGCGGGGCATACGTTGTGGGCGGGGCGTGCCCCGAGGTGGGTGGAGTCAAATTTAAAAAATTCGCAAAACGGTTCCAAAGCACTTCAGATCCCAGGAAAAAGTCGTTTAAGATCAGCGAGTTGTTATTAGTTCAGAAGCGCGAGGCATACATTGCGGGCGGGGCATGCCCCGAGGTGGGTGGAGTCAAATTTAAAAAATTCCTTCCAGAGCACTCCAGACACTGGGAAGAAGTAGTTTGAGATCAGCGAGGGGTCACCGGCTCACAAGTGTCAGGCATACCTGTCGTGTGTGGAGCGTGCGTCAATGTGAGCGGGACCAGCCTTAAAAACTCCTCAATCGGTTCTAGAGCACTCCAATCACTCCAGACTCTCTATGTGATACGGCCGGCTTTGCGGGGCGTCGCGCTTACCTGCATTTGTAGATCAATAGCTCGCTATATACCCGGGGCTTTCTCATCATCTGCTCCAACATTCATTAGCGCTCGCGTGCACCACGTCATTCACTAATAGTGTTGAAAGTAGCAGGTATGATGCTATTGGTCAAGGAATGTTGACCACCTGTTCAGGTTAAAGAAAAGCCTGATATTAGGTGGCTAATGAAATGAGTGGAATAACGGGCCAAGCGGATGTGGTAGACCCGCGGAGCCGGCCTGCTCGACGAAGCCGTGCTGTATCTCAGAAGGAGGCGCGCCGGTGTCAGCCCGGCGAAGCCGGCTGGTATGCATATAACATAAAAACATTGTACACACATCGTATCGTGCATCACCTTTATATGTTAACGTATGCTAAAGGGGATGCAATTTTGTTACGTGATAAAAGTGTAAAGCCGAAAAATGCGAAATTAGCCAAAAAAGCTTGGTAAAATCCTACTAATATAATCGGCTATGTCCGTGTTGGTGGTGTGTGTCTGTCTGTCTGTCACGAAATTCATAGCACCTGAAGAAGAGCTTGGCGGGGTCGGGTCAGGGTGGGGATGGATAGAGCATGGGACAAAACCTAAATAGCACCCATGACCCATGGTAAGCCCCGCCCACAGTGGGCGGGGCGTGCGTCTAAATTTAGCGATGTCACTGAAAAAGTCATAACTCGGTTCCAGAGCAGTCCCGAGATGAGGAAACAGTGCAGTAAAGTTAACAAAGGCCTGACCGACCAAACAGAGGAGATACACTTGAAATGGGCGGGGCGTACTTGAGATGGGCGGCGTTTCCCGTGTCACTGAAAAATCCCCACAAGGCTACAAAGCAGTTCGGAGACTGGAAAAAGTGGATTTAGGTTAGCACTGGGTTGGCACGCCAGAATGGAGGAGGAGACACCCGAAATGGGCGGGGCGTACTTGAGATGGGCGGCGCTTCCCACAAAGGTGGTCCTCGAAAATATTTGGGGATCGCAGAAAAGTCCATGACGAAGATTAACGTCTGGCAAGAGTCCATAACGTCTGGCAAGAGTCCACCATGTTTACGGCGTGCTGAGGCCCGCCTACAGTGGGCGGGGCGTGCATTTGAGCACGAGGAACAGTATAAAAGTCGTAGTTTGGTCCTAAAGCACTGCAGATGGTGCCAAAATGTGGATTATGGTCCCCAAGTGATCAAATGTAAGGATGTGCGAGGCACTCCCGTTGTGGGCGGAGCCTGCACCGAGGTGGGCGGAGCCTGCTCCGGGGTGGGCGGAGCCTGCACCGGGGTGGGTGGAGCCAAATTTAAAAAATTCGCAAAACGGTTCCAGAGCACTCCAGACACTGGGAAAAAGTAGTTTAAGATCAGCGAGGGTTATTAGTTGAGAAGCGCGAGGCATACATTGTGGGCGGGGCGTGCCCAGAGGTGGGTGGAGCCAAATTTAAAAAATTCGCAAAACGGTTCCAGAGCACTCCAGACACCGGGAAAAGCGGTTTAAGATCATTGAGGGGTCACCGGTTCACAAGTGCCTGTCGGGTGTGGAGCGTGCGTCAAGGTGAGCGGGACCAGCCTTAAAAACTCCTCAAGCGGTTCCAGAGCACTCCAGGCCTCTATGTGATACGGCCCGGCTTTGCGGGGCGTCGCGCTTACCTGCATTCGTATGATCAAATGCTCGACTAATACCCGGCTTTTCTCTCATCTGTCCACTTGATCAACGCTCCTTACCACCACTCCATACACCGTAATAGTGTTGAAAGGAGCAGGTATGATGCTATTGGTCAAAGAATGTTGACCACCTGTTCAGGTAAAAGAAAAGCCTGATACTAGGCGGCTAATGAAATGTGTGGAAGAAGGTAAGCGCGGCGGAGCCGCGCCCGCTCGACGAAGCCGTGCTGTATCTCAGAAGGAGGCGCGCCGGTGTCAGCCGGCGAAGCCGGCTGGTTGAGTAGAATCGGAAAAGTGACGCAGTATGCTTAAAAGCTGTTCACTCACACCATTTTACAATTTTTCAGTCGTGTACTAAGCAGGATTTCGGTTTTAATGGTAAAGGAGAGTTAATTAAAAAATGTAATAGTTGAGGTATTACTCGAAAAATGCCAGCAACTTAGCCTTATTCAATCCCGCAGTTTCCCCCATATATTTTGTCCCAGACGACTTCAGGAATATACCGACTCTTTTCCAGTCATCTAACAATGCTAAATGAGTTCACACTAAGAGTGCTTCACCATGTGCAGCACGCGGTACGCAATGGGTTAATACTATCATGATACTCCGCCACAGCCTTCTGGAGGAGCGCCATCGAGAGATTCTGCCACGCGACCGTGAGTGGTACCTGAGTTCAGCGAGATCGTTGATTTCTCCGCCACTGTAGACCACCCTATTGAACTCCGCCCAAACCAGGTAGAGGGGTTTAGTTCAGGTGACCTGCTTAGATATTCCATCTTCTTCAGGTACTCAACGCCCTTCCATTCCAAGTAGGCGAGAGTTTTTCTCCATGTGGTGGCACCCAATGCTGTAGCAGTACAAAGTTTCCAAGAAGGTACGGGCGACGACATGTGGGGAGGATATTCTTCTCGAGTTGCTCGATGTAACCGCCAGCGCTCACCTTCAGTCCGGGTCCACGAAGAAAATATCGGTCTTTCCATTCCAGGTACGTCCGGTCCATACCATCAACCCGCGCCTTGGCGACTGCGGTGAAGATGATGTCCTAGACCGTAGCGACGTTGTCGGAGCTGCTCGATGTTGGAGGTCTTCCAGATCGAGAGTACTGGTCTCCAGGTAGCTATCCATGGGTGACTCCATACTAGAAGTTTCTGTTTGGAGGTGACATGAATTCCAAAGGTCTTCTCCAGTCAGGCTGCGACTGGAGATGACTTCATATTTTGGTGTACATGAAGGTGATGGGCGAGAGCCAGCTCCTGCTTATAGAGGAACATCTTGGGTATCTTCCGCCCTGGTACTCGTATCCACGTCCTCTGGGCGAAAACTTTGCTGATATGTGACTCGGTCGAAGTGTCTTTTTTTGACCACTCCCTTCTATAGACGCGCTTCTTCCTTTAGCTTAAATCACGATGTCGATTCCACGAGACCATCTTCTACGAGTGGCGCCGCGGCACACGACGGCAACCGTTCGCAACATCAACAGCGTATGGGGAGGACACCACTTCCATCGCTACGGTCCATCGCTGGTTCGCTCGCTTCAAGGAAGGAGACACGGACTTCGAAGACAAGCCTCGGTCGGGACGCCCCCTCGCCGTCGACGACTCCGTCATTCTCGACGCCGTCAAAGAGGATCCGGAAGTTAACACCCGCAGTCTTGCGACGAGACTTGGGTGTGCCCATATCCATTTGTCAGTCTCTCCTTCTCC
The DNA here is from genome assembly GCA_036418165.1 of Cooperia oncophora. Taxonomy (NCBI): domain Eukaryota; kingdom Metazoa; phylum Nematoda; class Chromadorea; order Rhabditida; family Trichostrongylidae; genus Cooperia; species Cooperia oncophora. The sequence continues at coordinate 15,096 of MU912281.1, forward strand.
GCCGACATCGCAAGGAGTTTCTGGAGGACCTAGTTACTGGAGATGAAAGCTGGATCCTCTACGACGCTAACAAGCACCGCGCCGTCTGGCTCCCGCGAGGAGAACAGCCGCCGACGCAAGCCAAATCCGACCTCCACCCCAAGAAGTTTCTCCTTTGCTGCTTCTGGGATTCAAAAGGAATGCTGTACTACGAACTGCTCAAGCAAGGCCACACCGTCACCGCTCCCTATTACGCTGGTCAGCTGCAGAAACTTGCGGAAGCCGTTCGAGAAAAACGGCCTAGACGAACTTTTGTGCACCTCCTCCATGACAACGCTAGGCCTCACATAGGTAAGAAGACCCGTGAAAAATTGGAGGGGCTAGGCTGGCACGCGGGTCAGTTTTTTCACAAATGGTCGTTCTGACAATGCAGCAAAAGTATAGTTCCACCGCATATTTTCCCGATGCATCTCATTTTTGTTAGGTGAAAACTTCTCATCATTATGACTTCTTGCCTTTTCTAGGCTATGGCAAGTGGAACTTCATTAATGGACCTCGAAAAGGGACAGATTATCACAAAGAAGTCTCAAAAACTGTTGAATCGTCGAATGGCGCGGGATTCGGGCTGCACTCATCATGCTATCAACAATTTTTTCAAGGGACCTACAGGATATTGAGTTGAGAAGAGCTCTGGACATCCTCCTTTGCTGACCGATCGGAATAAGCGCCGTATCCGAGGAAAGCATCCAACTCTGCAGTGTCGTGTCGGGAAATTAAGTCATTCGGAGGTTAATGTCTCGAGGGATACTGTTAGGCGTCTCTTGAAAAACTCCTGAGTTCACCCGCAGGAGGAATATGAGTTGGGCGCTGTTTCCCATTGCGAAAACCTAATTGGTAATCGAATATGCTGCCGAACCGATCGGAGTGAGAATAGCTTTTGGCTGCGGTGCCCTACTGCCTGTCTGTGTTGCTTTTTTCAGTTTTTTTTTCTCGCGGTCGTGTTTTCTGATAAGAAAAAAAATTCAACTGCGACGGCTCAGACGAAAACCGATTCCGCTGGCACGACCTGAGGAAAGACAAGTTTCATTTTTCCGGGCGGAACTTCAGTGGATGTGGTCTCATGGTCTGGGCTGCCATCGCATGAATGGAACGTCTGAAACTGCTCCGTATGAAAAAAGAAATGATTTCTTCCGTCATCTAAAAGTCTTGCAACGACGTCTCCTTAATTTCTGGTCAAGCATGCTTCAGTCGTCACCAAACCGCTCTTTTGCCCTGGCCAGCGAGTAGCCCCGACTAAAACCCAATCGAGGATGTGAGGGGCTTCATGGTGCGTATGATCCATGAGAGTAATGCACAATTCCACAAGGTCCGTGAGCTTAGGAGTTAATCATTGGGGCAGTCGGCCGAAAGCCTACTGAAAATCTCTAAGCATGGGAAGTCGTATTTTCCAACCTAATTATAGAAGTAGAGTTCCAATAGATTACTGGATCAAAATGTATTCATTTTATTCATTTTATTGCACGTGCAATGTGTTGTTGTTGGAATATTCGATTTGTTCGGTGGAACTATACATTTTGCTGCATTGTCAGAACGACCATTTTTGAAAAAATTGACGAAAAAAATTGTTTTTCAAGTTAGTGTTTGTTGTTGGCATGCGAATTGGTATTGGTAATTACCACATTTTTTGTATGGGGGCATTTTGGAAAACTTCGTGCAAGACAGGATTTTGTGAGATTCATGGGTGGGCCTAGTTTCGCAGTGTATGGTTGGAGCCAATCCGCTACCCATAGCAAGTCCTCTTGTCTGCTTGTAGAAGTAGTTTCTGAAGCGGAACATGCTCACGCTCGCCACTTTTCGTAAGGATTTTAATGTCCGCAACACCAAGACCGAAGAGTTGGTAATGGAAACGCAAAAAATGCATACGTGCTTTCACAGCTCTGAGCATTAACAGTGGTATAAAAAAACACCCATCCGAATCTTCCATCAAAGGACAGTATAAGCTGGTTTCTCCTGCGTATCCTCTAAACACTGCTTTCCTGTACTCCCTACCACCTTAAAAATGTAAAACATTCCCTGGAGCAATTACGACAGTGCAACTTTCATGGCGACTAAAATAAAGCTGAAAGCTTTGACGTCTGCACTTCATACCAATGTTGATACCCAAAGAGCTATGGAAGCAAGCGTGTGTCTTTTGCGTTCCACCACCAACAACTCCAACTTTTGTTCTTGATGTTGAGGACACTGGACAAGTGGACAACCGAAACGTGGTGAATGTGAGCATATTCCGCTTCAAACATCTTAAACCGAAAGGAGGAATTGCCTTGTGTAGCAGATTGGCTCCACTGCATGCAATTATGTTTATGGTTGGTGGTGTCCGCTTCTCGAGGTGCCACTGGGAACTGCTTGCTTCTGCGGACTGAGCTAAACGTTGATGCCCAAATGCGCGTGACGGCCTTCGTGACGGGCCCACCTACCAATACCCCATGACACTTCACAACGATGAAGCTATATATGTTACGCCTTAATGCTACGGCGTCTGTGGGAGCCGACGCGTACTCACAAAGCCCGGGTAGTGTGAAGAGTACGCGAAGATCTCCGATGCAAGGACGGCATCGGGGGGTTGGGTGCAAAAGTATTCCAAGTAAACCAAAAGAAATTGGACCCGTTTTTTGTGGTGTCAGAAAACTTTAATTGATGTGGCTTCAATCGTGGCTTCAGTCAGCGATTCTGCGACTTGTGTACTAGCATAGTTCAGTTTGGTGACCGTTTAATGAGACTGTCGTCGCTCCAAGGATGATTTGTAGGCTGTGCTAGATGATGAGACGGCCGAATACCTCCGGAAGACGGTGTTATTGTGGCTGGCGACTTAATGGGCGTGGGGGGCTCTGCGAAAGACGGCTACGCTTATTATGACGGATTCGGATACAGATCACGGAAGGCCGACGGTGAGCGAATTCCAGAGTATGCAGATAACCTCGTTTTACTAAGGTTTCAAACTTGACTCCCATTCACCACATTTTACGGCGAGTGCAGAAGGACGGATAGACTTTGTGTCCCTCAGACATGGCAAAATATCTCGTCTTCGACGCTAAGATAGTGCCCTGTGAAACAGTAGCCACGCAGAACCCACCGCTGATCTGCACGCTCAGACCTCTTGCTCCCAGGCCGAATCAGGCGGAGCGGTGGTGGCAACTGATGGAGCGGGAAACATCTGTCGTTTCTCGCACTCTTTCTTTTCTCTTTCGAGCGCACGTCGGGTGAGAACTGGCGGAATTATCCGCAAGCGAAGTGTTGCAAAGAAGTGCTGCAAAGAAGGTTGTGGCTGCCGTGAGTCCGCTCATTTCGATGATGCCAGCAAGAACTGGAGAAACAGGGCGGTAAGCAGCAACCCGTGCCGACTTACCAAATCTCGTCACCGTCACAGGTATAGAGGAGCTTTTGAGCATAAACGACGAGAATGGTCATCTTCTGGTGAACCGAGAGAGGATCGATGGCTTGAATGTTTTGAGGTCACCTCAACAGTGAAGTTCACCCATCCGGCTAACCCGCGTGCGGCACCAACATATAATCCCCTTTGGAAAAGATGAAGGCCAGCAAAGCAACACGCCCCAACGACCTGGAAGCAGATTAGTGGACGTCGCAATGCTCGTTTTCTGCAGAAGGGCCGACGAAGCTCTTCAATCATATTGTTGAACAGAAGAAGGTGCCCAAGGGCTGGTTGCAGAGCACGACGATCCAAATCTGGAAGAAGGGGTCCGGCAGATTGCTCGAACTACCGTCCAGTTCGTCCACTCCCGCACACCACCAAAGTCTTCAAATGAATTGTTGACGCTCGTACTCGGGATATCGTTCCGCTATTACCAGTCAGTGTGGCTTTGTGACGGGCTGCGGCAGCAGCACTATCGAGCCATACATGCCGCTCACTTTCAGCTGAAGAATCATCGTGAGAAGAAAAGCCCGTGTATTTAGCCTTCCTAGACCTGAAGAAAGCATCTGATCGCGTTCCGCGTTAAGTTTATGGTACGCCTTACGGCAGCACGGCTTTCTGAGGAGCTATTTGAGGGAGTATGCCTCCTTCTCTTGAATACGGAGAGTCAAGTGCGGACACCTGCGGGAAATTCAATGCATTTTCCCATTACATCAAGGCTGTACGCTTTTCCCCACTCCTTTCCGTTGTCGTTTCGGATACCATGTCACGAAAGCTCCAGAAAGAAGTTCCTTCGACCTTTCTTCACGCTGTTCATGTGATGCTTGCCTGCGAAGAAAAGTGCACGTTGGAGCGACAGGTGCAAGCCTGGGCCGATCGCTTGACACAAGATTGATTGGGCTCAAGTTGCACATTAAAAAACTGAGCTCTGGGTTCCATCAGAATCGGCGGCACTGAGCTTACGCACTCAGAAACATTCAAGTATCTCGGATCACCAATTATGTCCGATGTATGTTTCAACGCGGAAGTGATCGAAGTGAGCGCAGCGTGGTAGAAAATGACAATCTATGTTTGGGATACTACGTGATGGATGCCAGAGCGCTTTGAGTCAAATCTGCAAAGGTGTCTTCAACCACTCGTCCTAACTAGTGCTGAGTGCCCGTCTGTGTGTTGGAGATGAGAGTGTTGCGCTGGACGATGGGCGTCACTCGTTTGTACCGCACCCGTGACGATGTAATACGCAGGGAGTTTGGTATAGTTCCGATAGCTGACAAAATGCGAAAAACGCCTGGTACGGCCGTGTACTTCGCGCTATGGCTGGCTGTCCGCAAAACAAGCCTTCCGTTCAAGGTGACTGGAAAGCATCCCGAAGGACGTCCCAACACCGCTGGCTCGATACACTGCACAGATACTTAAAAACAGCTGGAATCCACTCCGACCAGGCATTCAATTGGGAGAAGTGCCGACATCACATCGGAATAGCGGTCCTTGCCACCGTGCGGGACAACATTGAAGAAGAGGATTTGCAATCATATTTATGGATAGCACTGAAAGAACGCTCTCATCATCCGGACGATATGTCGACGACATTTCATGTTCGAAAGATCGTAAACAGCCTTACGACGCTCGGAAAGCTCAATCAGATGTGTCAGTCGATAAGGCTAACAGCCGAATGCCCTCCCGTTAATGGCTTTCTCCCATTTCTGTACACTAACAAATGAGGTCGTTCAGGTCGTGCCCCGCTTTTTCGGAATGGTTTTTTGCATTTTGTAGGGCCTAGCACATAAACCACGAAAGTGGCCTTCATTTTCGCTGAGCGGCCCGTAGAATGCCAAAAAAGGAGCGAAAGAGAATTCTACAGAAACTGACTGTTTCTGAGCCTCTGTGGGCTGTGAACCGCTTGAAACTTTGACCATTGGCTGAGTGGAGGGTATTGTTGAAATCGAGGAGAAAAACAGTCGGGGTATGGGGGTCTTACATGTGGCACGTGATCAAGAGTGAACGGCTCCTTGGAGTGGTTTGTTCAACAATGGTTGGTTTCAAGGAGTGGAATGGTTTCAAGCGGTATGCAGTAGCAACGATCGAATGCTAGTGGATAGCGTGGAGGATTGTAAATCGCACAGTGAGGGTGGGGCTAATGTTTCGACTTCCCTGGAGCTGCGATTTTTTTGTATTTTTCAGCTTTTGCTTCCGTTCATAAATATCTCCACGAATCTGTGCTATTCAATTATTTCAAGTTTTACATGCCATTGAGCAGTTGAAGATTAATCTTTATAGATTAGACAGTGCGCGAATCACGAGTATGGAATTCACTTATAGCTATGGTGCCATTTATCGCTAATATGGAGCCACATGTTTCTTCCAATGAATGCGTTAGGTACACACATATAAGGGACGTGTAGCGCTACCCAGGCGCCAAATTACGTCGGCGCCGAAAATAAGTGTCAAAATCGTGATCAGAGCCATCGATTACCCCTGTACACAAACTTTCGGTAAAATTTTTGACTTTTTTGGGCTTATGTGTTGGGTTGTGTCCGAGCGTCTTTCTAGTGCATTCTACAGTTCCTCATTATGTGGATTCCCCCATCTCATTGATATGCAAGCATAAAACTAACAATATGGATGAAACTCATGCCAAAAGGAAGGAAAGGTAAGTGTCCATCTAGGTCGACTTTAAAAAAGTTGTGGAAGTTGAATGAGTGCAATTGCTGTTTTTTTGGTCGGGAAGAAAGACAACTTTATTGAGCGATCAAGCGGTAGGGATCGAGAAAGGCCCAGGATGCTTTACCACGAATGCCTCCTCCACCCACACTGATGATAGGCAAGGAAGGGCCCTGGGCGCACTCTTGCGATACGGCTGTCGTGCCCTGCGGCCTGCTACGTCATCATATTTACGAGGATGTGAGACTCGGAGAAGCAGTGCCGACCAAATGGTCTACCACAGCCCGGAAAAATAAGAAAATTCCTTGGATGAAAGTTCGGCTATAGGGGTAATCGATGGTCCTGATTACGATCTTGACACTTATTTTCGGCGGCGACGCCAGTATAGCGCTGAACGTCCCTTGTATGAGGGTACATATATGTACTTTCCATTCGCTTTTTGGCCTTCCTGGGGCCGCACAGCAAAAATGAACCCACTTCTGTGGTCTATGTGCAAGCCTCTACGAAATTTGAAAAACTATTTTGAAAAAGCGGGGCACGCTCTGAACGACCTTCCTTGTAAAATCATTATCGGGGGTTGGATCAACTCTATGTGGTGCAAGAAGTGGCATCACAGAACACCTTAATTCATGCCAGAAGCTGTCATCTCCTCCACATGAATGCGAACATTTAGCCATATGATCTCTACGCCACGTGAGTTAATCTCCACTAATCATGTAGAAATGGAGATAGAAGTTGAGAATATTCTGCGGCAGAACGGATACAGGAAACAGCAGCTCTATCGCTGGAGACCATGTCGATCACTTTTCGGTGCTGCACTCATATTGCCTTCTGAGAGAAACATTGAGGCCAAAGAGAATGCAGGAACACCTAGGATCTCTGCGTAGTCCACGGAACTACACTGATAATTCATTCTGGAGATATCGCACTACGGCATGCTTAAGAGAGACCGCTGGAACTTAGTGTCTCCATTTTGCACAGAAATGTGGTCGATCCCGTTGAGAGATGAACACGGATGAATAAGAGAAGCGTTAGAAATGAAGCAGCAGAACCCACCGATATACAATAAGGAGGAGATGAGAGTGGTGATGAGTCTGATATCAGTGTAGGACGTGCTCCAGGAAAACAAACGTGACTTTTCCTAAATCACCCTTCGTTCTGCTGCTTTGTATATACTGCAGAACCCTTACACTTTCACTCTGCGCTGTTCCGCTTAAGAAGGCTTTAGGCCAACCTACCTCTCGTCTCCGGGCAGTCGCTTATAAGGTCGCTCGCTGTTTTTCTGTATGACAGTTGAATTGCTCGAAATTTGTGTGTGTGTGTGTGTGTAAGATTTTACTTGTTCTTGTAATTCAGTGATCTGAAGAGGGCTGAGTCTCAAACATAGTCAGTAAATCTTGAAAGGAAGGGAGAGTTTCTTACACAAGAACAAATCTCAATTCAAAGAACAAATTTTAATACAAGGAAGCTCAGGGAGTCTTCTATATTACCTAACTAATACCATCTGTAAATTTGTTTAGTAGCGGCACGGAGCGTCGAGCAGGGGACAGACTAGAGAGGTCAGGCATTAGTGGAATATCCTGAGGCAACGAAAGAGGGATCGCGCGAGGAAAGTGCGCTTGTTTTCATGCCGGCCCGTACCCCAGAAAGAGACGCGACGGCGTCAGCCTGCGAGACGGTACCGAAAGTAAGTGCGTTAAGAATGCAAGAGTGCGAATGCAGTGAGCCTCAGATTCACGTCACATACACTTATAAGCCCATGACAGCTGCAAATAGGCTAACACGGCAATAAGTATGGAATGATAACGACACTCCCTATGTACATTACATCCACAGAAAGTGACTGAGTTTTTTGAAGCGCTCACAGAAAAAATGCACACATTGAAGCGATTCCTATACAGTTGTTGTGTACGAAGCCCGTTCCCATTCGTTCGCACTGAAAGCAAATTTTTTAAATGCTATCAGCGTGAAATGATAGTATTGGTCAGCTTGAGTAAATATAATCGCAGAATATTAAGTCACTGTAATAAGTATCGAAGAAATGTGTCTGCAGAATAATCCAATCGAAGCAACGTTGAACATTCACGGAAACTTCCGAAGAAAGGAAGAACGTTGCCTACAAAGTAATCTTGCGCAGGTGAGGCAGTCACAGCCCTAAAGCGGGTGCCTGCCCTTTTCAATGTAGTACTGAATAGAATGAAGCGAACATGTTGGGAGCCGAATGGGCGATATTTATGTCTTCGCGAATGGTATGCTGCATAGCATCGGAATAGTCTCTGCGGCTGTGGCTTCAGTTCAAGCTCTCGTGAACTGTTCCATCAGCGGTTCGCAAACCCTCGAATGGTGTTTTTCCTCTAATATTTAACCAGTCGGATCGCCCGGCTTACGCAAAGCTTTCCTCCATCTCTTGAGCCCGGCTTGGCTTCCCAGGCGTACTTTATAATAGGAACGGAATGTGTCAGTCACTGAGCTTAAATTGCGCTGTTTTGAACGAATCGTAAGCGATAGAGCAACCCCAGCGAATCCTGAGTCCAGCTTGTTCGCAGAAATGTTGGTGGTTTGTGCCAACCCCTATACCATACATAGATCTATAAATATAGTAGAAAGTACAGTCGTTCAATACAGCGCAATATGAGTCGCTCAGAAAAGACACAAATTTCTCTATATTAATTGTATCGAAACGCATGCCGATCAGCGCTCACCTTTCTACTACCATGCAATCCATCCGATCATGTCGCACAAAGATCGCAGATGCTGATATTGTTTGTACGTACGTTAGTTGTACATTTTCCTTGTTGTGAATTGGTTCGCAGCTCTGCTAGCGA
>MU912282.1:0-10906 GCA_036418165.1 Cooperia oncophora
AAATTGCACCTGAACAAAAACTTGGAGGGATCGGGTCATGGTGGGGATGGATAGAGCATGGGACAAAACCTAAATAGCACCCATGACCCATGGTAAGCCCCGCCCACAGTGGGCGGGGCATGCGTCGAAAGTTAGCGATGTCACTGAAAAAGTCATAACTCGGTTCCAGAGCAGTCCCCAGGTGAGGGAACAGTGCAGTAAAGTTAACAAAGGGCTGACCGACCAAATAGAGGAGACACACCCGAGGTGGGCGGGGCGTGAAGAAGATAACATCTGGCAATGTTTGCGCGTGTGTTGGTTGCGGCACGCTGAGGCTCGCCCACAGTGGGCGGGCGTGCATTTGAACACGAGGTACCATTATAAAAACCGTAGTTTGGTCTAAAGCACTACAGATGGCGCAAAAAAGTGGATTATGGCCCCCAAGTGATCACATGCAGGAATGTGCGAGGCACTCCCGTTGTGGGCGGAGCGTGCTCGGTGGGTGGAGCCAATTTAAAAATTCGCAAAACGCTTCCAGAGCACTCCAGACACCGGAAAAAGTAGTTTAAGATCAGCGAGGGGTTATAAGTTGAGAAGCGCGAGGTATACAATACCGCTCCTAATTTGTGGTCAATCGACGGTTTGCGACAGATTTTTCCGTCGCAAACCGTCGTTTTGCCATAACTTCCGTAGAAGTGGTCCAAATTATTTGAAATTACACTGATGGATAGCTGGGAACACGCCGAGTCCAACTGATTATGAACGGTCCGATTTTGTTCAGTTTGTTGACCTTATTTTTAACGAGCTCCGCTGTTGAGTCTCCAGTTACCTCAGGTGGTACCTGAGGATATGACAGCGTCGTGCACCCTCCAGTCTGATAGCGGAAATCAATCTGAGCGTTTCAAACTTAGAAATACCAACATATTTGAGGAGAGCGTGTTTCCGTGATCATTTTGATACCGGCTTCGATAATGTTTCGGTGAAAATTCAGCGCGAAATGAAGGTTTTCCCTGAAAGCATGCGAGAATTGCATCTTTTGACCTATGGATGCACAACTATCCTTCGAATCTCACTTCTCTGGGTTTTTTAATTTAGAAAAAAGTATCAAATTTGTCATAAGATGCATTTCAACCCAAGTTCAAAGCACGGTCGAAACACTGAATTTCATGATTTTTTCCAAATTTGAACGAGCATTTCTCAGCATTAATTGTAGTATTGGCGAAATCACTGAGGGGTTGTAGACTTGGTTCAGGATAAATAGAAAATCCAGCATATGATTCCATCACAGGTAAGCAATTCTTCCGCAATAAGGCCCTAAACTTCGGTGTTTACCTAGTCTGATACAGTAATCACATTTCTTCCATATTTGAATTGGCATATCATCCTAGCAGGTTAACTGAGCAAAGAAGCAGGAAAATCCTACAAAGAACACTTAGAGCAGTTTCAGTAATCTTACCAGTCGCCTCGCCGGCTGACGCCGGCGCGGCTCCTTCTGATACGGCCCGGCTGCGCCGGGCGGGCGCGGCTTCGCCGCGCGTACCTTCTTTCACATATTTCTAGACTCAACTGATATCCGCCTTTTGTTCTGTACTCCACTTTTCTCCGGTGTCTGAAGTACTCTTGAGCTATTTTACAGATTCTTCGTCTGACTCCCGCCCACCTCAGAGCAGACCCCGCCCACAATTTTTGTGCCCCGCACTCTTCACAGGCGACCCCTGCTGACCTTAATCCACTTTTTTCCGGTGTCTGAAGTGTTCTGGAACCGTTCTGCAGAGTTTTTGTCTGGCTCCGCCCACCTCGAAACAGGCTCCGCCCCCAATTTTTGTGCCCCAATCCTCATGGCGACCCTCTGCTGACCTTAATCCACTTTTTTCCGGTCTTCGGAGTGCTCTGGGAGAGTTTTGGAGAATTTTTGTCTGGCTCCGCCCACCTCGGAGCAGGCCCGCCCACAATGTTTTTGCCCCACAGTCCTCACCGGCGAACCTTTGCCGACCTTGACGCACGTTTTTCCGGTCTTTGCAGTGCTCTGGAACCGAGCTACAAACTTTTAAAGTGAGTATCCTGCGGTTTAGGGCAAGCTCCGCCCACTGTGGGCGGATCTCAACACATTTTGAGCGTGCCCAATACTCGCCAGATATTTACATTCTGCACTGAGCTTTTTGCGGCTTCTGAACACTCTCGCGAACCGAGTTACTGAGTTTTATGCGAAGCACCGCCCACCTTGAGTACGCCCCGCCCATTTTGGATGTGTCTGCCACAGTTAGTCTGGCGACTCCTTACTAACCTTATTCCCTTTTTTCACCATCTTAGGCTGCTCCGGAAGCGAAATTTCAGCGAGTGCCCCGCCCACTGTGGGCGGGGCTTCGCATAGGTCAAGTGTGCTTTTTATTTCTTGTCCCATGCCTACCCATCCCCACCTTGACCCGACCTCTCCAAGTCGTTCTTCAGGTCGAACCGAATTTCCGGACAGACAAACAAACTTACAAACAAACAAACAGACGAAGCGAATTATATATATGGGGTGTATATATATGGGGTGATATGGGGTGAAACTCACTGCTTCAGGGCAAGTCCTCTGCTTGGTAGGGTGCAACAATTCTTGTACATCGCTACGTTTTCCGTAAAAATGGAATTGGCCGAATTGATGGGAGCCTATTGAAACCTATATGGTTGGATTCTGTAAGAAAAATGCTATCCAACGATGTAAAAACCATGTCCTATCGACAAAGACACTTTTTTCATCAACTTATTTTTTCGGAGGCTGGGGTTGGCGATCAGTCTCTATTTGACTTCTGCGCTGTACATAGAATTGCAGATTTATGGGGAGAATTCCATATCGTTGAAACCAGCTCGTCGAGCTCTTTCCAATGTTATTTTCAAATCATGGAAATATCTACATTTGAGCATTCCGATCCTACCAAAGTACCTAAGGGGACCGATTAACGAGCGCCGCTTGCCCTAATTATTACCAGAGGGAGATAAGGTCCCACTAGGGGCACTTGACATTAGCACATTATGATAGTACTAGTTTGTAATGAAGTTTTCTGAGGAAACTGAAGCTTCTCTCGAACGGTGCTTCTCACTATGATACTGAACTGAACTTTGATACTACACACGCAAATTCAATGTTCAGCCGTACTACTAAAAGGACTTGTAGAATGGATTTGTTTCTGAGCATTTTCATTCTAGCCGCTCAGGAAGGAGATGGGGTAGGCTGTCGATCGTTTAGAGTACTTAGGCACAGGATCTGAGTACATTGTGGAGGTCATTTCGAAGGCTTCATGTGGATGAATAGCTTCTTCTTCTACAACCGTTTGGTATTTTGTGATGCCTTTTCCCAAAAATGGGTTTTCTTGGGAACTTGAAATTCTCAGCTGCTCGCAAGGAACCCTAGTGAAACGCTGGTATTCTGTACAATCAGTTTTACGAGTAAAATTCTGTTTTCCACACGTCAGATCTCAATCCTCGACTGTTCCTTTTCCAGCCTGAAAATACTGTCTCATGATAAAAATGACAAAAGCGGCTATGAACCACTCAACGACCTAGGTGGAAAACCAGCTAGGAAGTAACTGGCACCATTTGGGAAGCACGAGATTTTCGATATACTTTTCAGAACAATATAGTGCTATCATAATGTGCTAATGTCAAGTGCCCCTAGTGGAACATTATATCCTCTGGTAATAATTAGGGCGAGCGGCACGTTAACTGTTCCCCCAGGTACTTGCAGGATGGAATGCTCAAATTTAGTTATTTCTTTGAAAATAGCACTGGAAAGAGCTCGACGAGCTGGTTTCAACGATATGGCATTCCTCACACGAATCTTTAATTCTAGGTACAGCGCAGAAGTCAAATAGAGACTGATCGCCAACCCCAGTCCTCCGAAAAAAAAAATAAGTTGATGAAAAAAGTGTCTTTGACGATAGGTCATAGTTTTTATATCGGTGGATAGCATTTTTCTTACAGAATCCGACCATATGGGTTTTAATAGTTCGGCTTTTAATTTATTCGGCCAATTCCCACCTTTTTGCTCAGTTAACCTGCTAGGATGATATGCCAATTCAAATATGGAAGAAATGTGATTACTTGTATCAGACTAGGTAAACACCGAAGTTTAGGGCCTTATTGCGGAAGAATTGCTTGCCTGTGATGGAACTTATGCTGAGTTTTCTATTCAGCACTGAACCAAATCCACAACCCCTCAGCGATTTCGCCACCACTACAATAGATGCTGAGAAATGCTCGTTCAAATTTGGAAAAAAAATCATGAAATTCAGTGTTTCGACCGTGCTTTTGAACTTGGGTTGAAATGCATCTTATGATGAAATTTGATACTTTTTGACAAATTGAAAAACCCAGAGAAGTGAGATTCGAAGGATAGTTGTGCATCCATAGGTCAAAAGATGCAATTCTCGCATGCTTTCAGGGAAAACCTTCATTTCACGCTGAATTTTACCGAAACATTATCGAAGCGGTATCAAAATGATCACGGAAACACGCTCTCCTCAAATATGTTGGTATTTCTAAGTTTGAAACGCTCAGATTGATTTCCGCTATCAGACTGGAGGGTGCATGACGCTGTCATATCCTCAGGTACCACCTGAGGTAACTAGAGACTCAACGGCGGAACATCGAACGGTATATAGCCCATTAGATTTGTCGTGGCCTCAGCTATCCAAAAGTATAATTTTCAAATAATTTGGACCACTTCTACGGAAGTATTTGCGAAAAACCTGTCGCAAACCATAGATTGACCACAAACTAGGAGCGGTGTTCTACGTTTTGGGCGGAGCGTGCCCCGAGGTGGGTGGAGCCAAATTTAAAAAATTCGCAAAACGCTCCCAGAGCACTCCAGACACCGGGGAAAAAGTAGTTCAAGATCAGTGAGTCGGTCATAAGTACCAGTCGAGAAGCGCGAGGCATACGCTTGTGGGCGGAGCGTGCGTTGAGGAGAGCGGGGCCAGTGTTAGAAATTCCTCAAGCGGTTCCAGAGCACTCCAGGCACTCCAGACCTCCTCTGTGATACAGCCCGGCCTTGCGGGGCACCTACTCGTAGGTCAAATGCTGACTAATACCCGGCTTTCCTCTCATCTGTCCACTTGATCAACGCTCCTTTCCACCATTTCATGCACCGTAATAGTGTTGAAAATAGCAGGTATGGTGCTATTGGTGAAATAATGTTGATCATCCGTTCAGATGAAAGAAAAGCCGGAATACTAGGCGGGTATTGAAATGTGTGGAAAAAGGTAAGGTAAGCGCGGTGGAGCCGCGCCCGCCCGGAGCCGTGCGGCATTTCTGAATGAGGCGCGCCGGTGTGAGCCGGCGAAGCCGGCTAGCCAAGTCTATAAGAGTCTTGAATAGTAGTTCGGACTCTGAATAAACGGGACACAACGTAACATAGAGGGTCAACGAGTTGGTCACCACTTACAAGTATTACTCAAACACTATCTTTTCTTTTTATTGTCAGCTTCGGCTCTCTGTTTATTCGCAAAGTCTTCATGGCTGTCTAAAACAACTAGCTATCCAAGGAATTTTTCAAGTATTCAGCCCACGTTCGGGCGATCCACGAAAACGTAAGGTATTTAGCTTCCCATACTTTCCACGAAAATGTCAGGTAATCAGCTAAACCCTCTAAGGTGGGCAAAGTTGGTAATAAATAAATCAAAAGAACAACGATGAAATTCTTCGCGTGAATTTTCTTTTCGGAACGACACCTCCATTCATCGTCCTGTTGGCTCTTGAATGCCCTTAGCATACAGGCTGTCGCGGGGCCCATCTACTAGTCAGTGATTTTCTCTTCTCAAAAAGAAAATTCTGGCACAATTTACTAGCCCCGTGGATGGAAGGCTCCATTGCTCCGAACCATAGCCGATCCAGGGATTGACCCGGATCACCCGCGCAACAAAATTATGATTATTCCCACTATTCATTTCGATTTTAGATCTGGATTAGATTTAGATTAGTCATTATCAATAGTAAAACAATAAACCCCTAGAATCGTAATGCAGAGTCTGCTCCATTTCGAAGGAGGGTTCAGACAGGACCATTGAAATAATTTAAGAGAGTTAGCAAACCACCTTCTCGGGGCATGCACTCGAGATCCCTGAGATCGGGTAGGCGGGGCTGCATTCTTCAACTTAAGAAGGTGTCTGTGCTTGGTGAGATATTGTCATCTTGACACAACTGTTGTCGTGTCTCTGTCCAGCACAGAACAAGATGACAGTTGTCCCAGACTGGAATATTCCACGAGTAACCAGTTCCGTGCCATGTTCAAATGCCACGCCTACTCTGGCTCAGGGATAAGGAGTGTAACTATTATGCATTTGGTGGGATGGGAGCTGGTCATCAGATCTGTGTCAAGAAAGAGTTGAGAAGGTTCTGCACAGTAGTGAATGAGTTTCCATTCTAACGAGTGGAAATTTTGGTGGTTAACTTCGAATTGGTACTAAATTCCGTCCAATTTGGTCAGATAAAAACCTAGGTAGGATAGTGGCTAAATCAAGAACCAATTTATTAGTTCATTATGGGGATAAGCGAAAACCAATGGGGAAGGCGACAAAAGCAAGTAGAAAAAAAAAGTTTGTGTTTAGGAGAGCATTTCACGATCCATGGGCCGGTTAGCTCGGACCATTAAGCTTCGCTCATTGGAGCGCTACCCCTCCCTGGCTAATTATGAGGGATTCACCAGCATACTTGTGATGACATCCTTGTCGGAGTGACTCCGCGTAGACGACTGGTG
Organism: Cooperia oncophora; assembly: GCA_036418165.1. Classification (NCBI taxonomy): domain Eukaryota; kingdom Metazoa; phylum Nematoda; class Chromadorea; order Rhabditida; family Trichostrongylidae; genus Cooperia; species Cooperia oncophora. The sequence continues at coordinate 6,716 of MU912282.1, forward strand.
CGAGTGTTTCACAAATTCATCAAAGTTTAACTCCTAATACTGAAAAATTATTTCGAAGCCTGTTCATGATAGTGGAGTACACTCAGGCCAGAAAAATGAAAATTGAGTTGAAATTGTGTTACTTAGTGACAGAGTACACATCAATTCTTTACTAAATAAAAAGATGGCGTACAATCATGAGAAAACAGTATCCGATAATAATGACAATTACCAGAGTTATGTCGTAATTGGTGGGATTCGAATTTGGTGAAGTGTTTCAGAAATTCATCAACTTTAAACTCCTAATACTGAAAAATTATTTCGAAGCCTGTTCATGATAGTGGAGTACACTCTAAATGGCCAGAAAAATGAAGAATTGAGTTAAAATTGTGTTACTTAGTAATAGAGTACACAGCAAGGCTTTACCGTATGAAAAAAATGGCTTACAATCATGAGAAAAACAATGTGCGATAGTAATGACAATTACCAGAGTTATGTCTTAATTGAAGGGATTTCGATTGGTGCGAAGTGAAGTGTTTCAAAAATTCATCAAAGTTTAACATGACATGCCCCATCCGCAGCGTCAGGGTACAAGTTCACAGCACAATTTTAAGAATTCTAAACACGCTAAATTGAAGTGAGAAAAAAGAGCAGTTGCGGGATTTGAAGCTAAGGTATGCCTTATACAAGAGTGAGCTTTATACTCCGGAAAACAGAGTAATATCGTTACAGGAACGGTCCGCGATGACGTGTGAAAATGCAAGAGGTATTAAGGTAGTGCAATCCGCAGTGGACAGAAACTTGTACGGTGAAGGAATAAAGGCGCAAAGTTGCTTCAGTGGTACATCCCTTTTCCCAGTGACTCCGCCTCCAGACTCGCCTTCCACCAGCCAAAAGTAATGCTCCCGGGCAAGTATCATGGAGTGGATGCATTCAATGTCTCTTGTAGAGTCATAGGGTTCATTACTGGGAATCAGCCGACGGGAATCGTCCCAACGCGCGGTCTTTCGGTCTTTTACCTCTTCAGTTGTTCGAGGTTAGAGGGAAAACTGAAGAATGCGTTCCCAACGTTCCTTACGGTGTTTCGTCTTCTTAGACGATTCACTTGTCTAATTTTCTTTCACGTTTCTGCAACAAAACCTAAGCTTTTTATAGCGGACCGTGCCTTAAAAGAGCCAATAAGAACAACGAGACATGATAAAACAATTGGAACGGGTTGGCTGCGTGACGAGAGAATCACCTAAAAAAAGAGCTTAGGGAAAAACACACTAATATAATGAATACACTGAATACGAGTTTTTTTTCTTGAGAAAAAAGGGCTGTTTCTTTCATCTCAGGAAAAAAAACTCATTTCAGCCAAGAAAGATCAACAGAAGCTCACGTGAAGCTATTTTCAACTGCTGTCGCTGTTCACCTGAAGAGCGAAAAAGTGGGATCTCGAGGAGAGGGTCCGATAAATCTCTGAGGCAGCATTCAAACTATACGACAGCAGCGCTTCGGTCGCCTGTTAGGCGCACGATCAAATATAGACGTGAATGGAATAAGCAGTGGCAAGCGTCGGCGATTGATTGCGTCGGCAACTGATGCGCCGTCGTCGCAAACTTTGAACTCGACTTTATGAAAGTGCAGCGCGCGTACAGCATCTGTTATAGGCTGTTGAAGGCACCATTCGCAATTATCTGATAGTACAATTTCTGGAGTCAGTGAGCATGGATTGACTAGGCGTATAGGGTAAGAAAGGCTAAGAGAAAGATTACTCTAACTAGGGATGGTCGTCAGGTCGAAGTGGCCATTTGTGATGAGATGTAGATCACTAGACGTGGTTTTGGACGCTGATCTTGAATCTGCCTTCAAAATTTGCAAAGCGATTCTCTGAACGGAGTTATGGAGCCGCGTTTACCACGCAACAGGTCATGGGATCGGATCCCTGCTGAGCTTAACTTTTTTGCTTGTTGCGCAAACGTGGCAAAAAGTGATTTTGCCGTCACTACTACTTCAGTTCTCACCTGAGCTTGTCTGAAGAAAAGTTTGCCTCCATTTATTACTGCGCTTGGACTCCTTGTAGACTACAGTGCACTACAGTGCTTCTACAAGGAGTCCAAGCGCAGTAATAAATGGAGGCAAACTTTTCTTCAGACAAGCTCAGGTGAGAACTGAAGTAGTAGTGACGGCAAAATCACTTTTTGCCACGTTTGCGCAACAAGCAAAAAAGTTAAGCTCAGCAGGGATCCGATCCCATGACCTGTTGCGTGGTAAACGCGGCTCCATAACTCCGTTCAGAGAATCGCTTTGCAAATTTTGAAGGCAGATTCAAGATCAGCGTCCAAAACCACGTCTAGTGATCTACATCTCATCACAAATGGCCACTTCGACCTGACGACCTTCCCTAGTAAGCGCGAAAATTTGACGCAGGCGATAGCTCGCGAAAAGTAGCTGGACATGGCATTAGGTTTCTTGCCTTTCTTGCGAAGCTCAGTCTCCCATTTTGTAAATTCTCTTTGAATATTGTTCACTACTGTTGATAAGAAACTTAGGAGGGAACATTTGTGGCATATAAAACGAATGTGCGCCTACCCACGAAATAGATTACTTTATGACAGAAAATTGCTGAAATGCCCCAACTGGTATGCAACACCATACAAATAAATGTACTTACAGAGAAGTCTATAATTTGGTTGGGCCCCCCACCATCGGGGCTATCCTCGCTGGCTGACGTGGTGGCCGTGTCTTCAATGTCGGACCCGAAGGGGTTGAATCCTCGGGGAAGGACGTTCGCATTCGTGGCCATCCACGGATCAGCTAGAACCTGAAAATAAAAAATATGAATATGGAGAACGGCACGAGAAATTCCTATTGAAAGCGTTGTCATTACATGGTAGCTCCCGGATTGCGAGAATCATTCCACAAAATTGAACGGGATATGCAATACTGCAGTTTGGGTATTTATCTGTTCAGGCGTTTGCAGGTTAGCCCTCATTTTGTAGAACTCTTCCTTGTCGGACTTTGAGAGGATAGAAATCAACCCGTAGTCCACTAAATGTCTCGCAGTGTTACAGGAACGTTCGAGTGGCAAGAGAACCGTATATCGCCGCGCCAGTAAGCGTCGCGTGCGACGTCGCACCCGCTAATGACGACGATTTTAGGTGGTATTGGTCGAGAATAGACAATGTATGACCAAAAATAGACATAAGTGTCTACCATGTCCTTGTCTACATGAAATCCGATGCTCCGATCAAAAGTGCTGTGCGAATTAAGGGAACGTCGCGCCCGTCGCAATTTGCGATTCTCTTGCCCATATCCCCATATTCACTCCTGACAATGATTTTCGCGTGTTCGACACACACAGAATCATTCTCTCTTTTCTTTCCTTTTTGGACCTCTTGTGGTTCGAAATGCCTCGAGGATACAGCACGCATAGATTCATGGTTAAAGGAACGCCCTGCGACCAGGTATAGAAGATAAAAATATGGCGTCGGGAGGGTAGTGTGGTCCGCGACAAACAACCTTGTACCGGTTTCGCGGCAAAAAAATTGTAAAGGGAGGGTCGCTATAAGGCAGCAGGTTAAGCGATGTCGGAGTCAGCTGTGCGGATGAGAGCGTGTTGTTCGAGATGAACTTAAATGTTGAGCCCGCGTTAAATGTGATGAGTTCTGTGGCTCACATAGTGATAGCAAGCTAGCAAATGATCCAGCAGTGAAGAAAAAAGCAGAGAAACCCGTCGGAAATGTCTCATCACGAGCTCTTACTCACCTGTTTTCCCTTTATCATTTCCACCATTAGAAGAGGAGAGTGTGAGAAAAGGCACCATGAGGCAACAATTAGAAATGATTGGTGGGCGGTGCCAGTGATAGGGGGTTGGGCCAATGAGAGGACGACGGTATCGTGGGCGTCCTCACTCGTTTTCGAGACGTAAAAGTGGTCTGATCGCTGCCTCTGTGAACCTGGCTACCTGCTCACGACGGGAGAGTTAAATCCCAACTGAACGCGGACACTGCCTTTAATCAGGCGCATACAAGCTGATGTTGGAATGGGGTTCTATCTAAGGTGATTGACATTTTTTTTTCTGCTTTTTCCTTCACCAATTATGCAGGACCCTGCCGTCTATATGCAAACCCTAATCATGTGATGACGACTGATCACGAGCGTCGCCTCAAAGGATTGCCACCATGACTCCAAAATTGACCCTGTGGTGATTATTTACCTTACAGCTAT